>CM075859.1:80293301-80460801 GCA_037975125.1 Latrodectus hesperus | reverse complement strand
AATCTTTCTTTATATGTGAGAAGTTTTCTTGAATCTTTACCCAAAAATTAAAATAATTTTTCTGACAATTTTTTGAAATTTGTTCACAAATGCCGAAATTACTGAAGGTAACTGTTATATGAAAGCAAATTTCTCTGACACCAGCTATATGATAATTCTTTTTCTTTGAGTCCAGATGTCTATTTTAAATGTCATTTCTTTGAAGTTGATGAAAAACACACATGTGCTTTAGGAGAAGCATGATAAATTCATTTCTTCATCACTATCTTTGAAAAACTTGGACGCAGATTGATTATACTATTATCGTACGGCTATCTTTATATATTTTAATCATCAAAGATTAATTTATAATATCATTAAATAAATATATTTTGTGTGTATATGTGTAGTTATTTATATATATATTGAAATCACAGGACTTCAAGATTTACTTACAATAAATAGTGATGGCAGTTGTATTAATGATGCAATTCGCAAATGAATTTACCCTTGCATCAATCAATCTAGTGTTTAAAGGTTACTACTGTACTATGGTGCTACTATACTTCACTTGTTATTTATTGACTCTGAGAAATTAGTCACATTAATAACCATTTTCTGAAAATTTATCTGAAATCAATAAACATCTAAGCCTACATTAGAGTGTTTGTTTGAAATTTAATTCTGTTTCATAAGGATTTATTTGAGCCAGCTTTGCAATATAGCTTTTCTAAGTACCTAATATTTATTACGGCTGACTTACCATAATTTATCTTTTATATAATTCTGTACTTTTGTTCAGATTGTAAATAATCAATTTAATTATTTTTAACTTCAGTACATAAATATCTCGGAAAGATTTGATTTGGAAAGAATTTGTTTTGCAAAAATGTCTTGTACAATGTCACGATATGATTTTCTAAGGCAATATCTAGAATTTGACTTCCATTTTTCTTTCATATTTTTTATCCACATGTAAGCTAACTTCACCAGGAAATGAAGCAGTAGAATTAATATTTTTAAATTAGTTATAGTTGCATTTTAAAATATAGTGCCTTTCTTCAATACCATTCAATCCTAAATGAATTCGGCTTTCATTGACACTTAGTAATAATTTCCCTCGATAGAAAAAGAGTTATTTAGAAAAAATCTTTACGCTACAAATTTAATGAACAACTATGTTTGCATCAAAATAATATTAAACATTTTTGAGGAAAATATATTATACCGTTAATTTTCTTTAAATAATTACAATTTAAAACATGCTCTAAAATATGTATATTAATAGGCTTAAGATGGAGATGATTGAATCCTTTTATAAAATGTTTGATAAATACATTTTAAATATAATAATATCTCTGCAAAAGAAAATATTTTTTTAAAAAATCCAATCCTAAGCCATATGCATTTTTTAACAGTTAACATATTTTTCTCAAAATGTAGAATATTGAACCATTCACTTCATGGAAACAACTCAAATATTTTAAAAGAATAAGTACATTTAACTATGAAAATTACATTTACTTAAACTTCCAAGATTCAATTATTTACATATTATGAATAACATTATTTGAATGCCTGCAGGTATAAAAATATTTGCTATGATATAAAACTTAAACATTTCTGCAGAAAGAGCCATGCGCTTTGAACGCAAAAATGTTTGCCCTAAAACAAAAAAGAATTTTTTTTTTGTATTTACTTTTTTTCATATTCTCCAAACTCATTCCGAACCCTCTGGGTTCGTTGTGGCATAAAAATAAGATTTTACAATTTTTTTTCTTTTCATGGAACCTTTTAGTTTCGATAAGAACTATTAAAGAATGAGAGATGGATTGTTACACTTTTGATTTCTATGTGTATATTTCGCTGGGAAACTGCTGCATTGTTTTCAGAGTTACTTCTTTCATGATTCATGAATACAGCTGAAAACTGACAAAGAGTATCAAGAAAACAAAATTGCAAAGCATGTTTATATGTCTTACAACAAGATAACTTTTAGGCTTCCGTTAAGTCATTGTATATTAAAACGACAAATCCAAGAGTAAAGTTATTTAGAAAAAATAGAGTCACAATTTAAATGCACAATTTTCAATTTAGAGTATAATTTTAAAAGCATCAAATATTTTTTTCATAATGTATTTAGCTATAATGACTTTATATATGGAGTTATAAGCCTTACCAACTACTTTTTGTTTCACTTTAGACACAGATGACTCAACAAAAAAGTCATGCTTGTAGTGCATTTTGAAATACCTCATAGCTAAGTAATCTTTGAATTCTTTTAAAATATTTTGATCAGTACAGTGACAGACAGCTTATTTTATTTCCTTGGACTTTCTCCTGTGGACTTGATGTTATGATGTCCACTTCGGCAACACATGTAATGATACACTGAATGAAATGGGAATTTTTTCACTTCTCAAGCCCGAAAATAGATTTTGTTTGGTGTGTTCCAAAATCAAGCCATTTGTTAAAATCAAATATAAGTATGCAAAAATATTATACATAAACATATTAAGATATATGCAATGAATTTCGCTGCAAAATAGTATTTCTTATATATATGTAAGTATATAAATCATGATTGACTATTTACTATGTTATGCATTTTAATTTATATTTAGAATATAAATTAAGCATTTGTTTCAATAAATAATAATGAAAAGATAAATATAACTGAATAATTATTTCAATAATAATATTTTAAGATATGTTTTCGGTTTATTAATTACTACTACTTTAACATAAATTGAATTTTAGTGAAAACATATCTAATAACATGCAATTTATAGAATTAGATGTAGTACATAGTTTATACTTTAATTACAAGTAATATTTACATAAGCATCAATTTACAATATTTAGAGAATTAGAAAAATAGCAAGATATGATACATTAATACCACATACCTTCGTGTGATTCAAAAGTCTTTTCTTCATATTCAGCTTGTTTTTCGTATTCATGGTTAGATGCTAAATGCAGTTTTAACTTTTGTAAATTTTCAAATCTTTCATCTGAATTTTCTTCACAGCATTAAATGGTGAGAAGGAAAAGCTTACGGTGTTCTCTTACCTTATTGTAGGAATCAAACAGTATGGATGGAAGTTTCCGTAAAGCGTAGAATAGAGGGCGCTACTACCGTGGAGATCTAGAAAACTGCCAGCATGAAACTTCCTTCTTACTATTCCATTATTGTCTTATACCATTGTGCTTGTTATCTGCAGTTTCCATTGCTTTTGAGAAATATTCATTTAAAGGTAATTATCCTATAAAAATTTTTTGAAATGTAGAAAGCAAATAAAGGTAGTAGTTGCTGCGTAGCATTTGATTGCAATATGCGATCTGGAACAAATTTACTTTCGCAAGTGAAAATGTTCAAATTTCCAATGGAACCCGATTTACAATCCTTAATTTAATTAGCTATATACATTAAATCAACTCTTAAAAATAAGACTTAAATTTTAATTGCAATAAAAACCAAGATTTGGTTAAAATATTAATAAACAACAAGTAAATAAGCAGATCATAACAATTTTGATCACATCGTAACTCATTATTGATACCAATTCATATATTCTATTTATTTATTTATTACATTACATATATTCAGACTTGTATGCTTGATTCTTGAGATCTGCTTGTAAGTCTTCGTCGATCATAGGACAATTAGCACAGTGACAGATGTACAACCACAGAAGAATAACGAAGAAAACACCCAGGGCCACGGTGGGAATCGAACCCACACTCCTACGCTCTCAAGCGATTAGCGGTGATGCTTTAAACAACTCTGCCACGGAGCGCCCTTCGTATATTCTAGCACGATGAAAAAAATTTCAATAAAATTTATATTACTATAAAGGAAACCATAAATTATACCTTGCTTAATAAATGAAATGATTTATAGTTCAATCGCGCGCAAAATATATTTCCTGAAATTTTGGAATGAATGCATAAAATTAAAAATTTATTAGAGAAGAAAATGATTAACAATTGAGATAAATAATAACAAGAGTTAGAATGTGGGTTTTAATATATCATTCATCAACAATTGATCCTTATATCGCCAATAAGAGCGATTCCCCTCAAAATATGGTAATCCATCAGGATTATTTAAGTAAAAATTAAAAAAAAAATTTTTTTAATTTACGGGATCCCCACTGATTCTACTCTTATTAAAAATTATGATTTTAACGGATAAAATAAAATAAAAAATTCGAAAACAGAAATAAATACCTAAAAATATTTAAATAAAAATCTTTGCGATTCCATTGATTTTCAATAGGAAGAGAGAAAACCGGAAATATTTGAGATGGGTTCCGGTCAACTGAGGTTAGTTTTTGTTTACATTGAAAACTCCATCCATTACATTTATTGCATTTAAATATTTTTTTTAGTTTTTGAAGCCATTACATTTTTATGAGGAATTCTAATTTTATGTGCTCTTGAATATTTTTTTGATAAAGAAAAAATTTTTTGTGGACATCCATTTTAGAGAAGAATATCTGCTGTATCTTCTTTAAGTGACAGCAGAAATTCTTTAATTAACGATTGAGGTATTACCAGTAACAATGTACACCAATCAGCACCAGTAACAATGTGACCAATCAGAGAACGAATACATATTTCCAGGAGTGAAGTATTTAGTCGCCTGTAAAAAATGTTCCGTCTTTTTCCCCCGAAAATTAATGAATAATGTTCGTTAAAACAATAGTACTAATCAAAATGATAAAAACTGAATTATAATTGCATAAAAAATATGTAGATTTGCTTCCCAGGACTGAGAATAATTAATAACATTGATGTTTATTTGGAATAAAATTTATGCTCGAAAAGAAAGCAGAAGTTATTTTCTCAAACATTAACTTTAAAATTAGTTTCCATTGTTCACATTAATGCTAAATTGCTTTCTTTAAATGGAAAATATTTTTCATCAATTTATTAATTAGGAGAAAGTGTATTGTGTATACTTTAAAACAAATTATTGAAAAATTCTTAAATAAAAACACAAGCAAAGTAGCTTGACTCTATAACGGCAATCTTGGCCAAGTAAACCCCAATAATGAATGTCAAGTTTTTCCCAATATAAAACATGGCAAGATAAGACCAATCAGAACCTATAATGGGCACCAAGTTATCCCCAATATTTGGCATACCAAGGTTGATCCTATCATGATGAATGTAGGAAATCCTTAGATAATTGAATATTGGACCAATAGTAGTTGTCAAGTTTTCGCTACCATGACGATATTGGTTTTATATTGGCAGCCAAGCTATTCCGAATCTGGCGCACGTCATAGAGGACCAATATAAAGTGACGATTTTCTGCCCAAGTATAGTATAGAAAGTTGAATCTAAGATAGTTACCATTTTTTCAACGCTGTTGACATGTTTTTTTTTAAGAATTTACCTACGGGCTAATTAAGGTTAAATTTTGTTTTTAATACATTTTATGGGGATACTAGCTTATCTTCCTTATAATCAGTGTATCATTTTTATTGCAGAAGCATGGAAATAAAAGCAGCTTATTCTTTTGACAGATAGTCATAGAGGAAAGAACAAAACGTGCAACGGCATAGCCGTTTTTACGCCTTCATCTGATATAAAGCAATAAAGCCAATCACGTTAGACAAGGAAAGAGGTTGGCGGAGCCACTGGAGTAATTGAAAGCATGAGGAAACTCGAGCTATTATTGGCTGGTTGTGTCAAGCCGTTAAGAGATTTCAATTTGGAATTCTAAATGAGAATGCATGGAAGTAAGTTTACTGATAATTTGAATATAATTAGATAGTAATGAATAAAAGGAAGATAACTTCTGGGATAAAAATGATATTTTACAATAGAGTAATTAATAACTACACGAATTTAGTCAGTTGAACATAAGATACATACAATCAGGGTATATGGCGCATAATGTTTAGAGCAGCGTGGATTGAGAAAATAATTAGGCACATGCTATAATGTAGTGTTTCCGAATAAAATAAGAGTTGTACATAAATATATATTGGGTTAGGTAGATTTCTGGATAATGTAACTCTTTTTTATATATATATATATATATATATATATATATATATATTGATAAAAATACAAATACACAAAATTTTAATTCAATTAAAATTATTAGATTAATTAAGTTTACATACATCTATGAAACTGAATTTGTATACACATGGACAGAGAATTAAAGTATTTAACACGTTTATTTTTATAATTTGAAGATGCGCTCTGCTCTGGGTATTGAAACCCGGACCTTCTCACAGGAAGAATTTTTCTTTATTCACAATATTGCAGTGATTTATTAATATAATTTACATTAAATGTACTCGTTAGGATTTATAACAGGTTTTTTTTTAGAAAATTATGGCGTTACTGTCATATAAAACACGTTTATGTTTCATGTCTTCATTCGGATTAACACAATTAAAAATTTTGTTAGAGAAAGCTGGGTTACAATTTTCTGCCTCTTTATAGAATCTAAGATTTAATTTTACCATATGTTATTCTAGTGTATCCAGTTTGAAGTCCCTGAGGATGATACTATTTCTGATGAATGGAGTGCCTATCATTTTCCATAAAATTTTGTCTTGGCAGGCATTTAAGGTTTTCATATTCTCATTAATAGTACTCCAAGCTGAGGAAGCGTACGTTAATAAAGGCCTGATGATACTAGTATAAAGTAGTTTCTTGACTCTCATGTTGGTGGAGCTGTGACTTCCCATAGTTGGCTTTAAGTTCATAAACATTGCATGGACCTTTTTTATGACTCTGGTAACATGTTCTTCCCAGCAGAGTTTTTTTGTATAGATAATCCCAGATAGGTTGCAGAGCTTACTGCAGATACCTTCTGACCCAACTTAATAATAATGTTTTTATGTGATTTCCAGTATTCTTCAATGGTAGGCTAGTTAGCATTAGGTTTGATTTCGCAGTGTTGATCTCAGCTTTCCACTTGATGCACCAATTCTCAATTTTTCTGCTTTTAGTTTGCATTTTGCGAAGAACATTGTTGATGTTTTTTAATTTAACAATGATTCCCCTATCTTCTGCGAAAAATGCGTTAATACTGTTAAAATCAGTTCAGTCAATTGGGAAATCAATTTTATAGAATGAATAGGCGATTGGCTCCAAGATGCTTCCTTGCAACACGCCGGCCACTATTGTTCTTGATGTGGATAGGATGTTCTTTACTTTAACGTTGAACGTTCTATTTTGACGATTATGTTTAAGCAGTAAGACTAACATTTTGTTGACGTTTAATTTTATGAGCTTATACATGAGTCCGGAATTCTAGAATATATCGACAGCTTTTGATATATCCAGCATCAAGAACGCCGAGTTTCCCTTGTTTTTTTATATTCTAGTACCCTTACAAGATGTTTAACTGCTTAGGTTTTTCCAAAAACCATATTATTGTTCAGGGAGCTTTTCAAATTTTATTTCACCTCTATTTAAGATGATTCTTTCGTATGTTTTACCCAGTAATGATAATAGGCTTATTGGGGGAGAGTTACTGGTCATGACTGGGTCTTTTTGCGACTTCTGAATAAGTATGGTGATAGCTTCTTTCCTCTTGGGAAGGATGAGTTGAGTTTGTAAGCAATTATTAAAAATTTCAGCTATGTTATTTATTATGTTCGGTGGAAAGGCTTTGAACATTTTATTATCTATACATTCTTTTCCGGATGATTTTTTGTATTAATCGTTTTGATAATATATTTGATTTTAACTGCATCCACTGATATGAGTTCCTGGACAGTTAGTAGTTCCGAACTTCATATTTGACTGTCTTATTTACTTGCTTCTCAAAGTCTTCGTTTGTCTCTCTGTTGCTTATGATGATGTTATTATGGAGAATTATTTCTTCATGGAATCTGCAAAGGCATTGGATTACTCGTAGTCAGTATAGACTTGGCCTCTTTCACCGTGATTACTGATTGGAGGTATGATCTTCAGGTTTCCAGCGAAAGATCAGTTTTACTGTATGGTCACCCTTGGCGTTTTTTTTTTTTTTTTTTTCTTTAAAGCCAAATTTAGCGAACATTCGGACCGCTTTATTTTGGTCTGATGTGATCCTCGCAAGATGCTCATCTTGTCTCGCGAAATAAGTCTCATGCGATCATTTATGAATTTGTCGACTGCCTTATTTAATTAATTCTATTTCGGACCACCTTATTATGGTCTGATGCGATTCTCACGAGATGCTTAGCTTGCCTCGCGAGACAAGTTTCATGCTATCATCTTGAAATTTTCAGATATCGTTTCTAACCTTTCTTCGCAAATAAAATTCTGTTGAGTTGAGTAAAATAAGCAAAATTTTCGGTAAACAAAATATTGTCGCCGAGATTTTACTGCGTTCATTGATTCCATTATACGGGTCTACCCGCCAAAAACATTTGACCCGGAGCAAGCAGTAGCGACTTCGATGGCAAGATAGGAGCTGGAGAGAGGTATTTTTATTGTTAATTATTTACATAATTAATTATAAATTAAATGGTCTTCATGAAATGAATTTCTTATGAATATTTACCAATTTAAATTCATTAATATAAAATTTAATCAAAAAATTTTATGAATAATTTAACATATCAACTTATTTATTTTACAATTGATGTTTGAAATCTATAAATTTGCGTTTTTTGTTAATTTTGTAAGATTAGTTGAGCATATTGATGTATACCAACAATGTATGAAATATTTGTCACCATTTCAGCCATTTTCCTCCCAACGTTTCCCCAATCGGGTTTCCGCCATACATGAATGACGTCATACGGCCTTTCCGACTTTTTGAGAATTACGCCAAGGGTGACCGTATGGTAAAATTTTACCCTAGCGAATTTCCACATATTTTTACTGTTTGATTCAATAGAGTTAATTTTCTTTCTTTTGATAACAGAATTATTATTTACTGATGCACTCAGTCACTAGCCAATATTACTCATTGATAAATAATATTAAAAAGCATTTCGTTAAACAAATAATCTATAGTTAAAAAAGAGAGAGGTAATTATAGCTTTGCTATGGAAAAAGATACTCATAAAATTAGTTGTTATTTGTCTTTTTCATCTTAATAATTATATTGCTCAGGAATTTTCTGAATTAATGAATTTAATCACATTATAATTTTCTATACCTCAGAAATAATCATTTAATCTTAAAAACTAAATTATTTAATTTATTTAAATATTAGCATTAAATTATCATTCATTACTTAAAAAACATAAAAATTTAAATTCTTCTTTTATGATGCATTTTCTTTTTATATTTTCAAATGTTAATTTGTATTAAATAAATGGTGCAAACTTACATGTCTTGATTCTACTATCGAAACTATTTAAATGGAAATGAGCATTCACTTTTTCGATCAAAAATACAGTGCTTTTAAAATGATAAGGCTTAAAAAATGCTTAGGTTCGAATATCTTCATTAGTAAGTAATAATGGCTTTATTTTTATAATTCAATGTGTGCATGATGGTATAGAAAATATAGTATTTAATGGATCATATCTAAAGTAACTCTTCAAAATGGTATTTTTTAGTATCAAATTTTGCATTTTAAGAACAAATAAAATCAGTTACAATTGGTAAACCATTCTTTGCCCTTTTATCACACACAGAACAGAAACAATATTTTCGATTACAGTTTAACAGTTATTGATTTATTTTTGATTTTTTATTATGTCTGTCGTAACAGAGGAATTCCAAAAAGTTTTCTGAGTGCCACATTACAATTATTATTCCTAGATAATACTTCACTCGTTTGGCCATTTCTAGAATATGCTGCTGCCATTTGGGTACCAGCCTCATCTTCTTCAAAGAACAAAATCGACACTATACAGTAAAGAGCACCCAAAATCATCGCGGTGTGTGCGTGGTGCTGTCTTATCTACAAATAACTATAAAGCTCAATATCATATCATCCGTGAGCTTTCAAATTCGGCTAAAAATATTGCTATCGCTTTTACAAATGGCTCTTGAGACTCCAACCTTGACGGAAAGCTGCAGGTATCTTTTTCACTTATGCAAATGGAAAACCTGTATTCCCCAAAATATCTGCTTGTAAAATTTCTTCAAACTACACCTGTGAGCTTGTGGCTCTCAAGGAGGCTTTCAACCCTTACTACTAAAAAGCGATCCAAAATTCCAGTGTATTTTTACTATTCTCAAACTTTAAATCTGCCTTCTAAGCAATTTTAAGGGGCAACTCCCAATTCAACAAAGATATCCTCCTACTTTTGAACAAAATAACCTTAGCTCAAAGGATCTGCATTTTTCAATGGATACCAGCACAATTTTTTAACAACCTGTACTTCACTGATGCTGATGCAGTAGCTAGCCGAAGACAACTTTCTGCTTATTCACTTCAGCACTTTTACTCAGCTCTAAACTATAACCGTGCTATCTCCAGAACCATAATCAGATTAACGAATGAACACCTCAAGGGAAAGAAAATATCCCCCGATGGCTATGAATTCTTAAACAAAGAATGATAAATTAATAAAAATTTATTCTATATTCAAATTGTGGTAAAAGTGAACATTACGGTCACAGTCTTTAGAATTGGAGTAAGTATTGGAATTTGGTATGTAATCCACAATGGGCGCCAATCGACTGTTTGAAAAGAAAAACAACCATATAAGAAGTCAAGATTTTTCTCTATTTCAAATTGCTAAGCCTAACACTAAATAAGAATATAGTAATCGTATTAAGAATTTATTAAAATATTCTATTTAAAAATATTTCAGAATTAAAATTGAAGGAACTGTGTGGAAATAAAGTGGCAAAAATAATAAAATCTATCTAATATTACATCTAATAACAATATTACATTTAATAACTAATATTACATTTAATCTAATATTACATTAATACTATATATCTAATATTACATTTAATAACATCTAGTTAAATAAAATGAAGAATTTCAGAATTAATGAGGGAATTTTTTTATATATTTAATAAAATAATTGTGTGATAAATCCAATGATTTTTGAATTCCTCAAATCATTAGCACATAAAAGTACCAGTTTTCAAATTTCGTTTAACAATTTTATACAATATAACCTCGTTTAACATTTACACTAAAAACTACAGTAGACGAAAAATATAGCTTATACAAAAACATCGTTTCATTCCATTCCCCAAATTTAAGAATTTGTCCAATAACTATTAAATTAAGAAGACAAATATGGAATATATTAAAAAAATTTTAATTCAAGGGATACAATAGCAGAATAATGGGAAAATATTACAGAAAATATTCAAAAATTTGGAAAATATAATAATCCTGCAGTTTTGTTTATAATTGAAAATTTAAATACACTCGTGTTCATAAATTAAGGATAATGCAATTTCAGGAAAAGAGACAAAAGCAAAACAAATGTGACTTATTTGAAAAATCTATTTATTAAACAAAAGGTAAAGAATAAAAAAAGATGCTATATGTTTGACATCATTAATAAAAATTACAATTTTTATTCCCTAGAGCAAATATCAAAAAAGAACCTATTTAAAGAAACCAATATAACATGGTTGGTATGATGGTTAATACATAATATGTCTCCCAGACGATGCAATACAGGCCGTACAATGCCTAGGCATGCTGAGTATCAAATTATCGATCTTATATTGAAGAATATTACACCACTCATCAAGCAGTGCTCTTCGGAGTTCCGGTAGACATGTGCGAGGGTGTTTAAGTAGTGCAATTCATCGGTCAAGCATGTCTCACATATGCTCTATTGGATTCAAGTCTGGTGAGTGTGCTGGCAATTCATACGGGTGATATCCTCCGATTGAAGGCATTCGCCTACAACGTTTGCACGGTGAGGACGGGCGTTGTCATCCATAAACAGAAATTTTGCACCCATGGTGCCTCGAAACAAACGTACATGAATGACATCCCGATAGATGTGGCAGTCATGGTTACTTTCTGAATATGCAAGCTAGTTCTGAATCACAAAATAATTCCTCCCCCAACGAACAATCCTGTACCATCGTAACGGTGTCGTTCAATGGTGTTCTCTTGTTGGTAACGAGTACCTGGCCCTCTTCATATGAAAGTCCGGCGAGAATCAGACTGAAAGCTAAACTTGAATTTGTCAGAAAACATCAAACAAGACCACTGTTGCGATGTCCACAATGCATACTCTCTACTACAAACTAATTGCAGGTGATAGTGAGTTGCGGTAAGTGGAACACATCTGACAGGCCTACGAGCATATAGGCCAATGTGCCCTAAGTGTCTGCCTGGAAACTGTCGTACCGGCAGCTGAAGAGAGCTGACGAGATAAGCTTGATGCGGTGCTCCGTCTGTTTCTTTTGGCAGTAATTACCAAATACCGGTCCTCATTCGGCGCTGTAACTCGGGGGCGACCTTGTCTGTAATGTCTACTTACATGACCATCATCTTGGAACCATTGCCAACGTCTGGAGATGACACTGTGGGTGATTCCATGTTCCTCGGATACTTTCAGCTGCGTACGTACACATTCCAGACGGCAGATAATTCTACCAAGGAAAACATCATCCAAATGCTTCCTTTGTGCCATAACTATGCGGTTTTTGCACTGAAAAGCTTTTAAAGCGCTTGTATGCAGTTTTACTTCTTTGCAACTATTTCTTATATACCCCTCTCTTACACTCTCGTCATTGTGACGAACTATCGGCGCCATCTGATGGTTTCTTGTAATTTTCTTATTATTCTTCAAGATGTGCATGATAATTCTACATGTGAAATTTTTATTTAAGAGTTCAATTTTCGTGTGATTCTGAATTATCTTTAATGTATGGACATGAGTGTAGTTAAAATATATTTCTATGAATTCCATGCCTGCAGAAAATAATTAGAATAAAATACTTACCTTCATTTTTTTCCGTGACAACATCGTGATTCAGAGGAAGTTATGTTTGAATTATTGATACAATAAAATCCTTAAAAATAAAATAAAATAAAAATATATAAAATCGTCTTTTCGCAATTTCATAGATTTGATTTTAGCATACTATATTCAAGTGAGCTCAAATTACAAAATATAAAATGAAGGCTTAGTTTTCCCACGCTGCTACATCCAATGCAAAATTCAAAATGAAAAATAGCGAAAATTTGAATTGTGGGCACTTAGCTCGCGCATGTGTACGGGTGTTATATTTACTCGCTTCATTTGGCAATTAACTGCTTTCAGTGAATTAATTTGGCAAGGAAAAAAATTAGCAAATTCTACCACATTCGGTGAATTTTTGCGCATGGTGAGTTGTGACCGTAATGCTCACTTTAGCCTGAAATGATTGCTAGTTTTTATATTGCTACAGAAATTTCGTTCTAATTTATGAATTTCTCTAAAGTATTAAAAATCTGAAGCTGTATTTATATAATTTTTTTAATTATTAGTTATATTGAAAATTATGTACAATGGAGAAGAGAATAACTTGTTTTGCATTCTCTGAAGAAATTAGCAAACCGTGTAAAATAAATCTTTTTTAAATTATATGAAATGTCTCTGTTACAGCAAGTCTAAAAATTTATTAGTATAATTTATTTAAAAATTAAGGATTTATTGAAGGTATGATTAATGTTAATTTTAAATTTTTTATTAATATAACATAAAGTATCCTATTTAATTTTTCTGCTTGGAAAATGGAAGAATGTTTATTTTGTTTTATGTTAATGTCACATTAAATGAACTCTGGCTTTGCACATTACGGAGCTTATGAAGATTCTCTATAGATCCATCATATTTAACATTTATACCAACTTTGCACTTAATCAAAGTACAATATTTAAAAATATTTTCTTAGAAATATTTTCTCTTTTTTATCTAACAACAATTATGTTGGTCATTAATTATTAACTTTATCCAGAATGGTTCTAAGTACCTTACATTAGTATAATTCCTAAGTGAGTTTCATAAATTTAACTTTGTTTCCATCTCTGATCTATTTCCATCTATAACTGAACATTGAATTCCTCGCATGACTTCTAGTTAATAAAGAGTAATAAATTAAGAAAACTTATTTAATCTTCAAAATGTTACTAATTTTAATATTGTTGTAGAAGTTTCATTTTGGCTTATAAATTACTCTGAAATATTCAAAATAACTATCAAATATCTGAAACTATATTTAAGAGCACTTTTTAATCAGTAATATTCAAAATGATAAATAAATTTTGGAATAGCTTCTTTTACATTTTCTACCGAAATTTGAAGCCAGTGTAAATTATTCTTTCCCAAACTGTAGGAAATGGTTCTTATACTGCATGAGTTTTAGTAATTTATGCCTATAAATACATCGGTACAGCAATGGATCAGTCACGTAATTTACTTATTATGATTAAATGTTCCTCAAAGATATCACTAATGGCAGTTTTGTATTTCTCTAATAACATATGATAAAGTTATGTCCCATTGAAAGTTGTCTCCATGAAAAATTGCACGTTTTTATTTTTATTTTAGGTTTAATTCCACTATAAAAGAATACTAGCTGTACACATTATGGAGCTTATGAAACACTAATCGAGATCCTTCAGAACTTTCTTGCCCACTTTTAAGTAATCACCTAGTCAAAGTACAATAATTAAACACTTCGAAATCTGCTCTAGGTTACTTCTGCACAAGCCTCCTCTTATCACATTTTATCTTGTCTAGGACATACCAGGCAAGACTTAATTCAACACCCCCTTTTAGTTCTTGATTTCTTCAGGGTGAATGAACTTATGTACCTGATTTAGCATTTCTGGTCACGAGGATGAGAAACAACACAATATTCAAAAACATAATCTTGAATTTATGTCGGATATTATATATGACCGTTTCCAAAAGAGTGCTGGAATTATTCAAATATCTTCCTCAAAAAATGTTTCTCTTTCAACTGTACATTTCAATAATAATTTTTATGGTAACAAATATTATTGAAAGGAATAGTTATATAATAATATAATTTAATATTTGCTTATATGTGGTAAGATCATATGCTTCTAGTTGAAAAAGCCAACAATTGATATCATATCCGAAAAACAATTTTAAACTTAGAGCATTATTTTTAAATTAAAAAATTATTTTGATTTCGAAAGGAATTTTATAATTTTTTAACTATAATATATGCCTGCATGAAAAAGTATCTTTTGTTCTAATAATTTTTTATTGTTAAATTTAAAAGTTCTGTTCTAGGCTTTACCAATAACAGTGAAAAGGCAGCAAATGAGACATTTAAAGTTGAATGTTAGACATGTAAACAAATTAAATGTGTTATCTAAATTGCAAAAATATATGAATTTTGTTAAATAAAAATTTTAGAACGAATTGTTCAACTGTCTAATTAATATTTTCAGGATAGAATATTCCTGTACCTTGGCAAATTTGGTTCAAAATTAATGTTGAATTCTTAACAAATAACGCATGTGTTTAGTAAAATTTATGTTGTTTCTTATGTAAAGAAAAAAAGTGATATTTGAAAATTTGACAGCGAGATATCAACTATACTAAAAAATTCCGAAACAGTTAGTAGTCAACATTTAACTGAATATTTTTAAATAAATGTAATACAAGTTTAGATATTTTCTGTTAAGGATAGTGACATTCATCATAAGACAGAAATATTAATAAATTTAAGGATTTTTTCCTTAAGAGAACCATACATATATGGATGACTTTTTGTGTATAATTCTCAACATAATTTATTACAGAAAACAAAATTTAATTTTTAACTTAAATGGAATTCACACTTAATAAACTGCCTGACATTCAAAATGCAACACCAAGATATTATTGTTAACTTTTTATTATTATTACAAGAAAGTGACGAAACTCTTCAAACAGATAGAGACAGCAACGAACAATAAATTATCAGTATTTTGAAATGATATGCATAATACAGAGCGAGAACAGAGTCAGCTTAGTATGTTGTAAGAGCAACGTGGATGGCAGTACACGAAGCAACACGTCTAGGCACAGAATCATTTAGAGTACGGAGGGCGTCCTGAGGAAGGGCTCTAAGTTCCCTGTCAACCATTTGTCAAAGTACGTCTTCTGAAAGCGGCAGAAGCTGGGTTTGCAAATTGCTTCCAATCATATCTCAAACGTGTTGGATTTGTGAGACATCTAGTGAGCATGGTTGGCCAGGGAAGTAGTTGTACACCTTGCTTACACCTCTAATTATAATATAGACAAGCTTACAAGTGTTGCCAAAATAGGTCCTATCTTGGTTGCCTAAATCTAATTTTGGCAACCAAGCTTTGGTCTAACTTGACAGCCAAGCCTTCTAGATCATTCAGATTGGCCTAATATAAGCCGACAAACTTGGTCCTATATACGAAATATACACCATCTAGCATTGATGCAATATAGAATGCCAATATTCGACATATACAACACCCCAATAAGCAAATATGGGTCCAAGGTATTTTGCTACTTGGTTATTAATAAACCTATCCCTGAAACGTTTTTTAATTAAATACCAACTTTATGCCTGCTGTTAAATAATTAAAATTAATCAGGATAATTATATTATTAAAAACATTTATACAATTTTAGATTAATTTCTTTTTAGAGAGATAATAATATAAACTTAAACCACCACAATGTTTACGTACTACACAATTGAAAAATATTAAAGTTCAAAATCTTCTTCTTAATTGGCTCTTACTGTACTGGGCACCTCTACTCTATAGCGTTTAGTGTCATAGCCTCAACCCCATAAATTCTTTTTTCCAATAAACTGGATCGCCCACTTTCTTTATAAAGTCACACAAACCCTTTATGGAGATGAGATGTAACTCTTTAGTATTGATTATTCCCAAAGTATTAAAACAAAGGGATGCTAGAGCATCATACTAAAAATGATGTGATGCACCGACTCATCATCCTTAAGACATTTCCTACAATCCTAGGGTCTTGAACGAGTCCCATAGTATGGAGATGTTTCCTGAAATGATAGTGTCCAGTGATGAAACCTACGATTGAACGTATCTTCGCCCTAGAGCAACTAAGAATTTCAGAGGCAACATTCGCTGATGATCTAGAGATAATACTTTTGGCGTGCTTTTGACCAGAAGTGTTAAACCAAGATTTATTCATCTTCCGCTTTTGCCACTTGAGTAGGGTACCGTTTGTGGTCTTCATGTTGATGCCACAAAAAGGTTCCGCACCGATAGGGTTAGAAGACTAACCCTGATTTTTCAGTTCTTCCACCTTTTCATTACCTTCAATCCCCATGTGACCTGGCACTGAAAAAAGGAAAAATCTAATTATTGGTTGCCAGTTCCTTAAGAAGGTTTCTACACTCCAGGACAATCCTATATTTGACTTGGAAAGAAATAATGGCTTTTAAGGCAGCTTAACTGTCACTACAAATTAGAATCCACTTCCCATGCTAGCCTTTTCTAATATTTAATAAGAGACGGTCAATAATGGCAAGAACTTCAGCTTGGAATACTCTGACATACTTCCCAAGGCCCCTAAAGAAGTTGACACTTGATGATACCCCATGCACTCCAAGTCCAGAGAGGTTATCCTTTCTAGATCCATCCGTAAACCAGATGAGATCATAGTTATCCATATTGATCCTGTTTTCACTCCATTCATCCCTGGTTGGGAAAACAACATCAAAAGGTCTGTCGAACACGTAGGATTTTTCTATGGTGTCAGAAGGCTTCATAAGAATAGGATCCTTTATAATTTTCGTGATTCTGGAATGACCTATAATTAAAGGCTTGTCATACCATTACTTTTATCACATCATTCTATTTGCAGTCATTCTTGTAATACTGCAAATGAAGATGTCCAGAGGAGTCAGATCTAAAATAATCTCTAAAGCTCTGGTGGGCGCAGAGGACATAGCTCCTGTGATACACAAGCAGGCTAGTCTTTGCAGACTTCCTAGCCTTTCCTTCACAGTTACCTGTTCCGACTTGCACCACCAGATAATAGAGGCATAAGTAATAATAAGTCTGATAATAGCAGTGTACATCCAAAACATCAGTTTTGGTTGGAGACCCCAGTTTTTACCAAGCGTTCTTCTACATGTCATAATACAACACTTATCTTGGTTAATTTTGAACTCAACATGCTTCTTCCAGGTAAGGTTTTGGTCAAGAAATAGGCCTAAATACTTTATCTCAGTAGAAACATTGATAAAAAGCCACAAAGTTTAGGGATAGTAAAACCATTCCATTTCTTTTTGCGTGTAAAAGGTACACAAGATTGGTCTTCTGAGGACTTATCGTCAGATGCCTCTCTTTGCACCACTTACTAACATGACTTAAGGCATTTTGCATGTTGAGAAGTTATGTTTAAATCCTTACCATGAATAAGGAGGACAATGTCATCCGCATATCCTTGAGTGTAGTAGCCCATATCATTAAGATATTTAACAAGACTATTAACTACTAGGTTCCAAAGTAAAGGCAACAAGACAACTCCTTGTGGACAGCCTCCAGTAGTCTTCTTTTCAAGTGACTCGACAAAGATGTTCATTTGAATAACTCTATCCGTGCGTAGGGTCTAATACCATTTAACAAGAATGCAATTGATCCCTTTATATCCTAGAGCATATACTATGGATAGATGCGGAGTATTATCAAAAGATCCTTGGATGTCTAGGAAAGCAGCTATGGCTATCAGGTTGATAAGCAAATTGAAGGTCATGCAAGGGACAAATTTACTAAATAAGTAATTCCTAGCAAGCCTGTCAATAATTTTTCCATAATCTTCAGGAAGAAAGAGGAAAAGCTAATCGGTATTAGGAATGAAAACAATCCTATTCCTCTGCCAAAGCTTCGGAATATACCCCATGGCTAGACTAGTCCTGTACATTCTAGTTAGCACAAGGATAATAAACTCATCGGCCTTTTGGATCATGATGGGCATTATTCCATCAGGACCTGGACTCTTGAGTGGTTTAAAGATGGAACTGACCCACCTTACAATATTATAATTGATGATATTCTTAGCATGTGTCTAATGACTCCTATTGACTCTAATTAAAGAATCAATGAAGTGCTGACCATCATTACAATTAATATCTCTAGCTCCTGGAAAATGTGTTTTGGTCAAAACTTCCATAATTGCTTTCTCAGTATTATCAAAGCTGCCATTCTCATCCTTCAAGGTGCCAACCAATATAGGTTCATCCCTTCTAAGGATACATTTGAGTCTTACTCCCTCAGAGATAGAATTTACCTCTTCGCAGAACTTCCTCCAGGATTCAGTTTTGCTATTTATAACATTCTTGCTATAATTGGTTAGGGCCGTTTTATAGATGTCCCATTCACCATATTTCTTAGCTCTATTAAAGAGTTTCCTAACCATTTCCCTTTCAGTAGCCAGAGAGTCATTCCACCAAACACATTGGGGCTTAGCTCTCCTAGTGCGAACAGGGCAATTGTTGTTAAAAGATTCTAGAACATTCGTTTGCAGACATTCAGCTTTGATATCTAGATCATAACTATCTCTAATAGGCTTAAACCCCAACTCAATGAGCCCCACAAGTTGCTCCTGAAACTTTTTCCTGTTGGTCCTTATGGGGTCTCTGAACCGTCGATCAACATTTATATTAAAGATAAGCTCAAAGTGGATATTCTGATGGTCTGAGCCAGATGGTCTACCATCCATAATCCAGTTCTTGACATTCTTACTAATGAGCTGAGTAGCGACGGTGATATCGATCACTTTAGCTCTATCAAAAGTAATAAAAGTTGGTTCATTGTCCCTATTTAGAACATCTAAATAATTACTTAGGATAAATTCTAAAAGGCACTTACCCCTTTTGTTTATGTCTGTACTTCCCCAGACACCATTGTCAGCATTGCAGTCTAATCCCTGGATTGCCTGCAAGTTATTCTCTGCAAAAAACGAATAAATTTATACAGAGTTTCACCTAATGGAGATTTCTGTTCATAGGGCAGGTATACGGAGTCGAAAACAACTTCGCAAATACCACTTCCCATGTCGAGTCTAATTTTCACTGCTGTTAGGTCTCTATTGATAAATTCAAAAAGAGGTATAACCTCAATATCTTTATCAACAAGTATGCCGGTTCTATCATTACTATTTAAATCATAGATTAACTCACATTTAGTACTTTTAAGGCCATTGATTCTACACTTGACAAGCCAAGGTTCTTGAATTAAAGCCAGGTGAAAATCCTTAGCAAGGAATTTCCTACTGAGGATAGACGTACCTCCTCTATTGTGGTGGATGTTGGCTTGAAGTACCTTTACCCCCATCAGGCTTTGGAGTCCTGTCTAGGATTTTGACTTAAACTTGGTGAAGTCCGGAATAAATCTTATATCTCCTTCAACCAAGTGTAGCCGCTTCAGGCATACTAAGGATGATGGTCTGTTCTGATGGGTCATCTTTTCTGTGCAGAATATTCCACTCAGTCGAAGTAAGCCCACCATTCTGTGCCTCAATTTTTTCAGGGTCACCTTGAGATTCAGTTTGCAGCATACCTTCGGAAGCTTAACAATAATTTTAGTGGTTCTGACAAGTTTCTTGGCCTCACCCACCAGAAGCTGTTGCTCCTGCCAGGGGTAAAATAACTGACATTCTGTTTCAGCCACTTAGAGCTTTCCAGATATGCACAGTTGATAATTAAACCCCCTGTTTCCTACTTACATGATAGGACAGTGGGGACAAAGCCCTCATCCTTATTTGTAATTTTTTCCGTTATCAGAAGCTCCAGGTCGACAGCCTGTTCCTCAGTCAAATGGTTATCAGGATGTCCTTCAGGAACTACAGCCATTTTGACTACCGTGAGGGTCCTCCTGTAGGTTTAACCCCCCAGGCTCGATCATCCTGGCAGTCTTAGACGCTGATCCAAGAACTTTGTCTCTTTTCGCCTTTGCCCTTGGGTTTTTCAACCCAAGTTCCTTCAGCGATCTTCCATCCCTTAGTCAGTCGTTTCTTAAGAGCACAGGAAAGCCTTTTATTAATTTTGATCTTATCTAGAGAGGCAGTCACACTGGTTAAGTCATCCTGACCATCTCTAGATGTTGACGGTTGAGAGGCCATTCCTACCTCTCTCTTTGAAGGCTCCATTTCTATTCCCTCGCAACTTTTCTCCTGGGTTACCTTGTCTCCTGGAGACTGGTCTACCTCAGAAGACTTGTAAAAATAGTAAGATTTTTATTTTTCCCTGACAGTGAAGAGAAAGAAAAGAACCTCAAGAAAAACAGAAGTCCACTTAGTATTGCCTGAGATGCTGGCTAAGGCAGAATACTCTAGAGGTTTTCCAGGCAACTAGAGGCTCCGTTTAGACATTGTAACCACAGTGCCATTCAACCTAGATACGGATCGCATGACACCAGGGTAACGGGAGTTGGTTCGCGGCTCCTTATTAAGTATTTGGAGCCATCCCACTACAGTATGTCTGGCTATCCTCCGCCTGCCGACTCACCTGGTAGTCACTTAAGCCCCAGGGAAAGTTCAAAATAAAACCTACTTTATTTTGTCAGAGAAAAAATGTTTTACAATAAAATTTCTTACAAATTTATTACGAATAGATTTATATTAAACTTTACATGGTTAATATTATTACTTATCGTATCTCAAATATTGTCACACATTATTTTTCTTTTTAGAAAATTAAAATTCCTATCCTCCCGAGAATGAATTCCCACTCAAAGTCTGCCATAATTTTCTGGAAAAAGTTTTTGAGTTTAACATAAGTGTTAAGATTCCTGATTAACAATAGATTTTTTCATGTACATGATTTGGAAATATTGATTAAATTTTAAAGGAAATCTTTGCTAAATTTAATTTTTAACTAAATATTTTAAAAATTTATACGTTTTTCATGTAGAAAACAGTTTTTGTTTTTCTTCCGTTATATTTTACATAATTTTCAAGAATATCATAATGTGTGATATTAACCTTCAATAACAAATCTTACATAATATATATTTATTGAATAAATATATATTAACTTAGTAATATATTTATTGACAATTTTTAGTTTACCCATTTCATATATTTAAATCTTTGCTACGTTAAAAATTCGTATAATTTATTGTATAAACTCTTTTTTATATCATGTTTGATTTGTAAGCTAATTTTGGTTCGCAATAAATTTAAATTATGAAATCCCGGAATGACAAAGTTATTTATCCAAGAGAAACATCATGACATTACTTTTCAGAAGAAATAAATGAAAGAACTATATATATGGCAAAATTCATAGTTAAGTTTAATCCTTAACCATCAAAATGTTTTCAATATGTCAGATACTTTTAAAATCAAGCAAGTATAATGGTTGATAAGAGAACTAATGTGCAGTAATATAGTTAAATGAGAAATGAAACAATGTATTCGGTGTTAAAATCTAAATGTAATTAAGAGAGCAGTATGATCAGGAAAATCTAAAATATCAAAATTTACTTCGAAATTATACATTATTTCGAATTATGCATTTATTATGCACGAAATTATGCGAAATTATTGCTTTTGCCCCGGTTTCTCAATATAGATGCCACTAACAGCGTGGTCATCCAGTTTACATCCATCTGTATAAATTTTAATGGCATTGTAGGAATCTTGTTAATGATCTCTAAGGCTAACTGTCTGACATGAGCAAGAATAAATTTTTTCTTGGTGATCGCGGCAGTAAGACTGAAGTGGAAAGGGACTCTGCGTTGTCCCTCTGAGTGATTCAAGCAAGATTTCAAAGTATGGGACTCAACTTGAGTATAAGCAGATCAAGTATTTTAGCTGATAGAAGGAACTGTTCTTCTTGAATCTTTTTTTGTTATTCCAGTTGCTTAAATATAAAGAGATTCTATTATGTTAACCTTAAATAGAAAGTTAATTGAAAAACTTGGTAAGTTTGACAAGAATAGATGTACTGATTTGATCTCCAATTTCAACAACGGTTTGTTCTCTATGATGACAAATGACAATCCGCCATAATTATCAATTATTTGTCCTAGAGTGTAGATTGTTGCACATTTCTCCCCCTCTAGAACTCTTCAGTTGTGCGTATAGTGTCTTTATCTCCGCATTAATTTTATTAATTTCAGCTCTAGGGTTATTATTGTCTTCATTCAAAGACTCATAAAAATTTTTCTCCCTTCTAGAAGTGGTTTTACACTTAAAGCAAAATAAGTGAAGGAAGGCATATAGCGCATAAAATTGCCTCTAGGAATAAAAAATAGTGGCTTTGTTAAGAATTACACTCCTGAAGCTCTCTCAGGCATTTTAAAGATCGTTTGAAAAAAAGAGAAGGCAACGATTTTATCAACTTCGCCTCTAAATGAGTTCCAGTTAGCCTTTTTAAAATTCCAGAACTTTTCTCGTATAATGTTCACGATCTGCCTTTGCTTGAATTCGATACGGACCGGTAAATGTTCCCTACCAATACTATAAAAAAAGCACTCTCCACTTACATTGAAGAAAATTTTCCCAGATATAGTGATAGCAGTGTCTAGTTCCAAAAGGAGAGATAGCTGTAGGAGTTGTGTATATAATTGCCATCATTATGAATCATTGCTTCTGGATCATCTATCAATTCAAGGAGTTCTTCTCCATTTGGATTAATGCAGGAGCATCAATGAGTACGATGTTTGGCATTTAGATCACAAAAAATAATGGCGTTTTTGTCTAAGATATAAGAAAAGCATGCTTGGATTACTTTTTGATTAGGTGGATGATAAGCATTTATTATGTTAAGAAGTTTGCCTCTTCATAGAATTCTTAAACTCTGGATTTCCAGTTAAGAGGTCATATCCGAACAAAATTCAATGCTTTGATATTTAATGTCTCTGATGAAGAAAGCAAGGCCTCCTCCACATCCAGACGTACTATCGGTATGTTTCAATGACTAATCAAGTAAGAATGTTTTTTTTATCCACATGTGTAAAGAGAACATTGCGGAATTAATCTTAAAATTAATCTGTAAGAGCCTTCTAAAATGATGTATATTAATCAGGTTAATTATTTTCTAACTTTTTTCTTTTTTGTACCCGATAATTGTAAAATATTCTGTTCATCTATACCAGATAATGATTTCCTTATAGTAATTATTCAAAATCAAGACTTTTTCTCTGAACACATATCAAAATATATATGTATAATTATAATAGTTTATGAAAACATTCCAGTGTAATTTATATTTCTATAAAAAGTAGAAGAAAACATAAAAATATCACTGAAATATATTTGTAAATTTAAAGTTCGAAAATTTTCTCAAAATAAAAAATTTAATAAGTTAACTTAAATTTCTGAAATAAAAAACATGCCTGAGTCAAGTAAAAATTTTTATACTGTGTAATAGGCAGCTTGACAAAAATAAGTTTCAAAATCCTCTGTATTTCCCTTCAAAACGTATAACATTTTTAATTTAATTTTTATTTAATTCTAGAAACATATTTTGTTTTCATTGGATTAAATGAATGTATTTTTCAGGAAAATAGTGCACATTTTAAGGACTGTATAAACACATCATAATCAAGGATACGAAAAAATTTGCATTACATATCTCGACACATGCATACTCAAACAGCAGACACTACTGTAAAGGAATCGAGTGATCGTGGTCTAGTTTCTATTTAAAAATTTAATAAAATTCAAATGATACACAACAACTATAGATAAACTCTAAAAATTAATGGAATTTGAATCATATTGTCATTAGGAATGATTAATTCCTATCGACAAAATCAAAATACCTGTTTACACATTCGATACAAATCATCATCTATTTCTTCTTTACAGATGGCGTTCTCAGCGTTTCGATGGGATTATTTCACACTACCCACTGAATTCTAGTTTTCATTTGATATATACATCAAACTCTTTGAAACACGTATAAATTTCAAACAATAAATTTTTTAAACTTTAAACAATAGAGGTAAATCAGGTTCAATTATTTATCGAAGTGTTAACTGAGAAAACAACTTTCTTAATTATAGGTTTCCATAAAAGCAAATAAATCAAATAGGCAAATGATTTTCTACTAGATAAAGAGAAAAAAACATAGTATTACATATCACATTAGCATGAATAATTTTTAAACTTTGGTCTCAAAGTCAAATGTCAGAGTTCTAGAATGAATAATGAGAGTATTATTTAATTTTAGTTAGAGTCACTCTTTTGCTTCAATGGGTAAATGAGTTGTATGGGTCATATGAGGTTATTCGTTTTTGCAGTTTTGACAATAGCAGTTCTCACATGTCCATCTCTGCCTTTTATATGCAAATTCTTTAATTACTGCTAATTCCCATAACAATTTTAATTTTTCCATTCATTCTAATAATACTACGCTTCCAATATTCAAATCTTGATGTACTTCAAGGGTTTTCAAGTACTAAGCGTTTCTTAGATGTAACAGATATTGATTCTTCCACTTTTGTCTTTACTAAAACATCCACAGTTGTTTTAGTATTCGAGCTTGATAAACCTTTCTTTTAGTCAAAGTATACTTTGTGGAGACCTTACTTTCTAATTCCAGCAAACTAATGGGCAGTTCTAAATTTTCGTTTCCAAATCTCAAAAAATTATCAGGTGTTAATGAGGAAAATTCTCCGAATTCATCCGATACAAAGGTAAGGGGTGTTTCCATTTATAACAGCTTCATTTTGTATTAATACTGTCGTAAGTTCTTCAAACGTAAGGACAGCTTTTCTGAGTGTCTTTCTAAGTGGATCCTTAACCGATTTAACTAGTCTTTCGTAGAAAAATTCCTACCATGAGGCACGTTCAGTAATGAATTTTCAAGTGATATTTAGGGCATCTATAAAATCTTGAAATTTGGTATTTTTTAGAACATGATAGGTTTTCAGAAGTTCATTGGCAGCACGTTTAAAAGTCTTTGTATTGTCGGAACAGGTGATTTTCGGAACACCACGTCTTGATTGTAATCTTTTAAAATCTAAAAGAAGGCTTTCTGTTGATAAGCTGGATAGCAATTCTAAATGTATGGTGCATGTTACAGCACACATGCAAAAAGATACATAAGCTTTGGAAATTATCTTGCGACTTTTCACGAAAATTAATCCAACAAAGTCAATTCTTCAAATGGTGAAAGGAGGGGTTTCAATCATTCTATCCTTCTGTAACTGTGCAGTCAGTTGATTGACTGGTTTTGCCGAATATTTTTTACAAATTAAACAGTTTCTTATAATTCTCTTAAGCAAATGTCTTTCTTTAGAAATCCAACACCTTTTTCTGACCTCAACTAAAGTAGCCATGACTCCCTTATGTAGGACCTTATCATGTTTTTTATCTTATCAGCAATTCAATAATAATCTTTCAATTTCGTGGTAAAACAATTCGAGATTTTTCATCATAGGTGTATTCCGTTCTTCAGTTTTTCCTTTGACTCTCAGTATATTATCTTCATCTAAATTAGGAGCTAAACTAGACAAGTTTGAATTTCTGTCAATAGGTTTCTTCTTTTGAAGTGCATCGATTTCTGTAGAAAGGTTGTACCACTGGATGTTTTTTTTTTATCAAATTTTTCTCTGCATCTTGCAATTCATCTGCAGTGAGGATTCCTTTCATCAATTTTTTTCTTGCTTTGTCAATAAAGCGCTTCACTAATGCAATCATTCTAATGACCCTCAGGAGATTACTGTTATTTTCTAGCTTTAATAATTCAGAAATTTCTGCTATACAATCATTGTTAACTACATTCTTCCTAACTTTTAAATCTATTTTATTAAATGTATTGAATTCCTGCGAAGGCCAATTACCTTTTTGGTTGTAAAAGCCAAGAGGAACCATGCCACCATAGTTCATTTTCTCTCAGCTCTTCTACCTGCAGTTCCCTTGAAATTAAATCATCAGGAGTACTGTGTCCTAAACAATGTGACCAAGTCTTATTATCTTGAGTGAGTTTTTAAATTTCATCAATCCTGTTTTTTACAAATAGCTTAACTCTGTCTGAAGAAGAACTTGTGATCAAAAAATGGGTTATGATAGAGTCAGTCCAAAATTTTAGAGTCAAATTGTATTTCAGACTATTGGCAACTTTAGTACCCAGTCTAGCAGCCAGAAGCGCAACCAACAGTTCCGAGTCTCGGAAGAGAGAGCGACTTAGGCTGTTATACTCTAATTTTCTTAACTATAAAAGCCGTTTCGATTTGACCAGTGTCTGTACACAATCTTAGATTGACCATACAGCCGTAAACTGGCATCGGAGAAACAATGCAGCTCAATCTGTTGTTGTACTAAGTGTCTTGTTATAAAGTTTTTCTCATGTTGGAGTTTATTTGTTAAATAATATTACTAGCAGACATTTAATAAGATTCCAGGTTCATTATTAGTTAATTAAGTTTATTACATATTAATTTGCAATAACACAACCAATAACTTACAAATTAATTTAGAACAACACAAATAATAATTTAAAGATTAACTTGGACTAACATAAATACTAATATTTTTACAGATTAATTTGGAATAGCATAAATAATAATTTACCGAGTAGTTTGGGATAACATATATAATAATTTACACAATAGAAACTTACGAAGTAATCTGAGAACGCCAAGGTAGCCCACTTATGCAAGGCTTAATGTCGTACCGAATAACCAGGAATTTTCCATTATAATGCTAATCAGGAGTACTCTGCTGCCTTTATTTCAGTCTGTAGTGATTTTGCAGGAGTGTCAAAGCCACCGTAGAAATATCATATAACTTGGTTCGTCCCTGAAGCAAATCTTCTCCCGTTTTCTTCGAGAAATTCGCCCCGCACCGGTCCAGTCTCAAGTCTTCTCCCTGGAAAAACCATGTGTCCGGAATTTGTTTCTTCCCAAAAACACTCGACCTCCTTTACTCCTTTGCTAGAGCAAAACCGCTTCCTGGCCATCTCGTTACTTCACTTCGCTAGGCACTCTCCACATGAACATACCCAGCAGCCCCTCACAAATAATTCTCGTTTCTAACCACAACAAAGTTAATTTGTATTCACTTGTGGCCAGCACAGAGTTCCTTCTCCGAAAATGTTCCAGTCCAGTAATAACGAAGAATTTTCATCCCTTTTTAATTTTTGCATGTCATGATATCACTTTTCCTAGTTCTCATAAATAGGATACGGCAATTCGTTATCCCAGTCTCTATTAGAAAACCAAATTGCTTGCATAAGACATTTAGCTCTGACAGTAAATGGTCCATAAAATCCCACGTGGTCAGAGAGACGTCTTAAAATTTGCAACACAAAGCGTTTAGAATTTACTGTCTTCGAAAGGTATGATGTCAGTTGTTTTGTATTAAAATAAAAGTTGTCATCTCCAATACTCCGTGAAATACCCAATACTTTTATCGGTGTAATTTCCGTATCAGAATTGTATACAAAAATATTGGCGTTCTTCCACAGATTCCGCAGTTCCCTGGAATTTGTTTGCCACTTATTTAGTTGCATACTGGCTTCTTCAAAAATTTTAATTCACTCCAAACTATTAGAATATGCACTTTCCCCATCTACGTTCCCTGCGATGACGTCGCTTACGTAGCATGACTGTTCTAGGAGTTTTGACGTGCAGGAAGGTCTGGAAGAAATATTACTCAAATGATGTCTAATCTTAGCACAAAGGAGAAATGATGAACTCTATTGATCCCAAATAATACGCGTTTAAATCTGTACATATTTGGTGAACTATTATTGTTTAGGTCATCAATCCAAAAGAAACGAGTAAGATCCCTGTCACTAGAATCTAACTTTATCTGTAAAAAGGCTTGTTTATTATAACTAACAAATGTTACAGAATGTCTCAAAATTTCAAACAAATTGCTATACAGGTTAGGACCCGTAAACAAACAATCATAAGGCGATAACTTTCCTTCGACTTGTGACGAAGCATCAAAAACAATTCGCAATTTACCTGTAACCTTAATTTCTCTTTGGACAGCTCGATGTGGTAAGTAGAAAACTGCTTGGTCACTCTTTTCTTTATCTACTGGTTCAATAATACCTTGACTTAAATAATCATCAATTACACTTTTGTGAGAAGAAAACAGTTGGCGGTTATTCCCTAAACTTCATAATAATTCAAAATAAGTTTTTGGAACCTTTCTAATGCAACTTCATAGTTATCATACAATATATCTTTAAGTTCTCGTTTCTATGGTACCCATACAACCATATACGTCTATTAGACGTCTTTTAAAGATCCATAGAGTCCAAAAAACGTCCTAGATACCTTTTCGTAAGATTCTGTCGACTACATATGAACGACGGATTAACATCTACGATGGATGAGTTTTGTAGTATTAACATTTGGATCTGTAATAGACGTAATTTATGTGTCCATGATAGATGCAATTTGGACGTCCATGGTGGATGTACTTAAGACATTCATAATAGATGTTACCTGGGCATATATTAAAAGTAGATAACTAATTGCAATTGTAATTATATTTGTTTATTGCTTCCACAATTTTAAATTATGGTCTGCTCACAGACTAGAGTCGTGTATTGCTACACTTAGAAGAAATGTTTAATGAAGTAAGTTAAAAAATAATTGCTTTCCTTTTATCGATTCATATCTTAGTATTTTTAAATAGCTTTATTTTTATTCCAAAGAAGTCATAATTGAAATAAGGTTTAAAAATTGAATAGTTTTATTTAAGTGTAGAAAATCAACCACGTTTAAGTTTATTTTTACTTCAAAAAATTGCATTTGTAACTATTTTAAATTAACGTTAAAAGATACATTGCTTTTATTTATAAAATGTGCTTGATAGCAGAATATAATAATTTTCCAGTTATTTTTAGGCTGAAAAAATACAAACATTGGGAATATAATGAAAATTGCTGGAAGAAAATTTACTATACCACATAATAATTTGGGGATTTTCTTAAATAAAAACCATTTCTATGTCCTGCAATTCTCAAAATATTTTTCTCTCCAAAATTACTTATTTTTATAATTATTTTCTCAGACAAAGACTTATCTTTTGATTTTGACAAGATAAATATTAATCATTATTAGGATTTGATTCAAATTTATAAATTTTATTTTTAGGATTTCTTAATTCTAAGGTTTAATTCTAAGACTTAATTCTAAGGTTTAATTAAGGTTTGTGTGTTTAATTAAAATACTTTTTACTGTTGAATTAAAAATCTGAGTGTTTTTTTTGTTGAATATCAAATTTTAAATCCATAATTTAAGACTTTGCTACTTAACAAGGAAAAATTATATCACCCAATTATTTTAATGTATGCTGGACTAATATTTCAAATGAAGAGCTATTAATAATGTATACTTGAAAATTAAATTTTCTATTTTGTAGTTAAATGGAAGATATGTTCATTTCCTATACCAGATTTGGAATTTTTACTTTCCTGGAGAATCTTCTGGGTGATTTAAATTTGTTGTCTACTAAAGGTTCTAGAATTTGAAGTAAGCATTTTTTTATTTTAATGAAAAATGATGTTTAAGATTATATAAAATGATTTAGTATAAATTGTTCACATCTTCAGTGATCTAGCCTTTAGAGTGTGACTGTGTGTGATCTGTGAATGTGATTTTCTATAAGATTTTCTGTACACTTAATTTAGCAGCAAAACTTCCTACCTCCATAATGCTTTTAATGCTGGATATTTTTATATTATTTTGCTTAATACTCTTACAAAAACCATCTGATCATAATATATTCAAAATAAATAATTTTTAAATTGCACTTTATATATCTAATTAAATTAATATAAGAATGCTCATTTTCAAGAAAAAATAATAAATTATGATAGCAAATGAAACTTTTAATGCAGTGATTTAATTTCTGCTACAGTTATTTTTAAATCAATATAGTTACAACCTTTTTGTGTGATTTTAAATTGTTTTTTTTGTGTGATTGAAAAATTTAGTTTACTGTAAAAAATTAAATTAGTAATTAATTGACATTTCCGAAATTCAAACCATTTGTTTGTATGTGTATACCCTGAAAGAAAGTTAAGAAGCATGCTCTCAGTTAAATTAAAAACAAAATGCTTAGATAAACAGAACAACGAACAAAGTTTCTGGAATGAATATTATATGTTTGTCCTCAGTAGGAATAATAATTTAAACGGCTAACACACACAACACAAAAAACGAGAACATAAGAAATTAAACAAAAAACCCTCTGATAATGATACTCGAGCAGCAGCAGTCTCTAGGGTTAGAGCTCAACTGGTTCTTTCAGTTAGTTTATGACTGTTAGAGGGTGTTGCTCTGTTACAGACTCCCCTTCTGGCTCTGAAATCGTCTCGATGATGAGCTAGGATTTGATTTTCTGATTTTTGAAGGCATCCCTTGTTTTCTTAAGGGAGCAACTGGACCTCTGTCTTTCGATGAAGGTAGATGGTATGACCTTATCAGATTCGTGTGATATGTTCCTAACACTTGATCAGGATCTGCAAAATCATATGTGGTAGGAGACCTGTTAGTGAGAATGAAGTATGGACCTTCACGTCTTGGCATAAATTTTTTACTTTTCTTGTTCCTGGATTTACTTATTTGATGTAAAGTAATCCACACTTTGTCGTCTGGCTTATAATAAGCCTGTCTATGTTTTTTGTCAAAATAAACCTGTCTTCTATCCTGTTTTTTGTTCTACTCGCTCCCTGATTTGAGGAGTCAGACGAGCAAACCTTTTCAAATTGGGCGTTATTTCAGGGACATAGTTGTCATTATTAATAATTGATCTCATGTCGTGAGAACATCATCCGCCGCCCTAAGCTCTCTACCGAATTGCAGATAAGCGGCAGTGTGACCAGTGGTGTCACATCTAGCTGTATTCATGGCAAAAGGAATCATAGGAAGATGTTCTTCTCATTTATCATGTGCATCACCTACTAAGATGGCTAATCTAGGTTTCAAATCTCTGTTCTTACGTTCAGAGGGGTTCGCTTGAGGATAATAAACAGGGATGAGGTCCTGTTTGATATCTAACAAATGACAAGTTAGCTGCATAACAGCACTATAAAATTGAGATCCGTTGTCACTGATTAATCTTTGAGGAAGTTCATAGCGTAGATAAACTTCCTCAAGTAGCATTTTGGCACAGTTTGATGCTGTGGCTTCATTAAGAGCAAATAACTCAACCCATTTGGTACTCGTGTCTTCCACAATAAATATCCATTTCTTTCCTGTTGGGATTTCTGGGAGAGGACCAAAGAGATCAATAGCAAGAGTTTCAAATCTTTGTGCATAAATAGGTGTTCTAAGCAGACCAACAGGTTTCTGATTTGTTGTTTTATACCGATTACATTCTGCGCATGTTTTGACATAATCAGAGATGTACTTCCTCATTCATGGGAAATAATATCTGGAAGCTATCTTATTGTAAGTACCTTCTACACCATAATGACAAACTGTAGGAGCATCATGGTATTCTTGCAGAATTCTTTGTTGTTCTTGGATGGAAACAAATAATTGGGCATTGTCTGAATCCGTTTCAGGCGAATAACGATGCAAAATACCTTCGTTCATTATATATCCTCGACTGATATAGTTAGCAAAGTTTTCATCCTTATCATTGTTTTCCAGGTAATCGATAATTTTCTTCAGATCTGAATCTGCCTACTGTTTTTTACGAATATCACTTGATTTCCTAGTTGGCATATCGACAGAGATGGCATGCATTTCACAATTTGGATCATCATGAAATTAATTGGTCTTGATAACATATCAGCCATAACATTAGCTTTACCAAGTGTATATTCTATTTTCAAGTTAAATGATTGGATTTTTAAAGCCCATCTTGCTAAGCGTCTCGAGGGCAACTTTATGCTCAGAAGCCATTTAAGAGGTTGATGATCAGAAACAATTATCACTTCTTGTTGGGTCAATGTAGCCAGGAAATTTTTCCTACTGCTAAAGCTTCACACTCAGTAGTCGAATAGTTATGTTCTGTTGGGATCAACAAACGACTCGCATATTTGATTACATGTTCTTCTGAGCTATTTCCTTGTAGAAGGACTGCACCAAGGGCGTAATTACTAGCATCGGTGTGAATTACAAAAGGCATAGATCCATCCGGTTGTTTCAACACAGGGGCTGTTCTCAAGCGTTCTTTCAAAGTTTCGAAATCTTTTTGCTGTTCGAATCCCTTCGACCAATTGACTTTTTTCTTAGATAGGTAGCTAAGAGGTCGTGCTATGTCCGCAAAGTTCGGAACATATCTTCTAAACCATGAGCAGATTTGTAAGAACGATTGGAGTTCTTTGACATTATTTGGAACAGGAATTCTTTGAATAGATGCAATTTTCTCTCGATCAGCTTCAATTCCATTTCTGGTGATCCAAAATCCTAAGTACTTAACACGTTCACAGGATAAATTGCATTTATATCTATTTGCATAGAGTTTAAATAGAGAAAGTCTTTCAAAAATAGTCTTTATGTCTTTCAAATACTTGTCAAATGTATCTGATAGGACTATGATATCATCCAAGTATGAGAGTACGAAGACATCCTTCAGACCACTTCTGAATTTGTCTATTAGGCGTTGAAAAGTGACAAGTGGCTTTCTTAATCCAAAAGGCATACGTAGATAACGATAAGTGCCAAAAGGACAAATAAAAGCAGTTTTGTCCAAGTCAGCCTCATCTACTTGAACCTGATGATAACTAGATTGTAAGTCAATGGTAGACATATAGCATGTCGGTGTCGCCTCCTTCAAGAGATCGTCCATTCGAGGTAATGGGTAAGTGTAAGGTTTTGTAACAACATTGAGACCTCTGTAATCTACACAATCTGATTTTCCCATTGGGCTTTTCCATGAGTACAACAGGAGCAGCATAAACTGATTCATATGGTTCGATTATATTCTTTGCTAACAGTTCATTAATTTGTTCTTTAAGTATTTCTTTCTTGGCTGGAGACATACGATATGGTGGAACAGATACAGGATGAGGTTCTAATGTCTCTATTCTGTGCTTAATGAAAGGAGTGGGCTCTCCCCCTGGTTCAAAGCAATGTTTATAACTTTGAAGCAGGCAATTTAGTTTGCCTTTTTGTGTCTCTGTTAGATGTTTCCCTTCGTTCCTTCTCAAATGAACTACAGTTGTAGTTTCAGACACTATTGAAGTTTTAGAAATGTTTGATGCTTTTCTTGCATTAGTAGGTTTTACGTTGAACAAATACTGTCTCTGCGGATTTTCGCAAAAATGCCAGGTCCCATTTTGAACATCAAGAACAATACCAGCTGCACGAAGAAAATCTCTTCCTAAGAATGTGTTGTTATCCTTGGCTTCAGGTAGAATGAGAAGTTCTGTTGACACACCTTTACCTTCTATACACAGATTGATAATAGTTTTAAGGGCAACCATGGACTGGAGTTTTCCATCAGTTAGAGTGAGAGAAATTTTCTTGTTTCCAAAAGCAACTCCATATCTCGTAAAAAGTTTTATAACTTTTCTCCTGCAATAGAAAATGAAGCACCAGTATCTGCACAAACTGCAATCTTACTAAACAATTCAAAGACAATCATACTTGACAGATCTGTAATTATATTATTAGTGAATAAGTTCATGCAATTAACAGTTGTATCTTCATGTTTAGAACCTGCGCAAATAGGACATTTTGATCTGATTACTCCAGGCGTTCCGCAACCAAAACATTGAATAGATGATCTTCCACCTAATCTAGAAGTAGAGGAACGAGTTATTGGAACTTTTGAATATCGATTTTGAGCATTTTCTGAAGCATTAACCACAGGACTAAATTTTCTATCTGGGATAGTTTTTCTGTTTTCATTTCTTGAATAGATTTTCCTTTGAGACTGGTTCAATTGCTTTGTTGTTCATTGCCGGACATTCTCATAAGCATCCAATTTTCAGCTATATCTAGGGGATTAATCCAGTTTGCCCAGGAGTGAAGAAAATGATCTTTGACTTCTGGTGGAGTTCTTTTCTTAATTTGATCAGCAATTATTAAGCTTTTGAGTTGATCAAAAGTTGTAATATTCATTTCTTTTATCCATCCCTCAAAATAAGAAGTTAATTCAAAGTAAAAGTCTCGCCATGTTGTATCAGAACTTTTTCTGTGTTGAGAAAATAACTGTCGAAACTTATCAGCAGTAACCCTAAATCTTTTAAGGAGCATTTCCTTCACCTTTTGGTAATCTTGTGCATCTTGTTCATTTTCTCTAGCAAGCAGTTGTGCTATTTCAGCTGGCAAAGAGCCAATTAAATATGGTATCCAAGACGACTCGGGAAGATTCATAAATTTTAACGGTCTCTCGAATATAATCAAAAACAGTCCAATTTCATCTTCTTTTGGATTAAATTTAGGAATGATACGATTGAGTTCGAATTTTGGACATTCAAAATCAGAAGAGCCCACAATTGAGGTAGATGCCTTTTGAGCTTCAAGCTGAAGCCTAAGCTTTTCCAGTTCATAGCCACGTTCATTTTCTAAACGCAATTGTTCTTCCACTTTTAACTTACGCAATCTTTCTTCTACAATTTCCTTTTCTTTTGCTAATCTCTCAAATTCTGCTACTTTTTCAGCTTCTAAGCGATCTTCTATTATAACACTAAGCATGTTTTTCACAAGTTCTTCATCATAATTATCACTTTTAGTTATAAGTTCTCTAAGGTCAATTATTTTCATTTCATCTGACGCAGCCAAACCAAGCTCTGTTGCAAGAGTCCGGAGGTCTTGTTTTTTAGATTTGCCAAGAAATGCCATTTTTACCAAAATCTTTCAATATTAGTGAATTATGTAAAAAAAAATTTAAAGTTCAAAAAGTTTTAAATTTAATACCTTAACTAAGATCTTAATATTTAGAAAATCAAATGATACCAAAAGAAAATTCTTAAACATAAAATTATTCAAATACCAGAAACATCAAATCAAACACTTCACTATAATCAATTTAAAAGATGATAATGTATTTCAATTATATTGGAAAAACAAAGAAAATAATACTTAATTAAAATAATACTCTTGTAGTAAATAATTAAAATAATACTAGAAACTAGTCAGAACAATTACTAAAAATATTAAATATGTAGCAAACACTGTAAAATCATCACTCCCTACCTACTACTTAATACGAAAATAATAATCTTGTGAATTAAAAAAATAATCATCATTTAAATTTTAAAACAATTTTTAATATAGAAAACAATGCAAACAGTTATTTCAGAAATACTTAATTAAAATTATAATCCATAGAGTATTTAATGTTTTCTTATTAGTGCACAAAAAATTATCAAGAATATTCATGAATACTTTCAAATAGATTATCTAATTATTTCCATAGACCGCAAACATAAATAATATATACAGTAACAGATTATTTTATTATGACGGATACTCTCTCATTCTCAAAAATATGAATCATTAAATAATGTAACTAATATACAAAAATACACATTTTCTACAACAATAAGATCTCAATACAAGAATCAAAAATAAATTTCTTTTAAATAACACTCAGCAATATTTTGCTTTTAATAATTCAATATTTTTGTTTTTGATTTAAAACAGAACATGTATAAGAGATTACATAGTTATAAAATTGTTAAAATTCTCTTTCGTTATTCCTAAAATTATTTAAATGCAATTAAATAACTAAACAAATGCATGCAAACAATATAATATATCATGTAATGGACACATATGACTTTATTTATTAATTAAGTTTCTCAATTTCAATAAATCTTATACTTATTTTCTATAAAATATAATATACATTCATAGAGAAATAAGATTCTCTTTTAAGAATTATTTAGTTACGAGAAAAAAAAAGAGCCCTTCCTTGCTTCCTTCGAAAGGCACTTGAAAGTAATAAATCTGTTGCGAGAACAGAATCACATTCCTAAAAGAAAAGAAAACAAAACAAGCTCGTAGCTTCACGGCAACGGTGGTCTGTGTGACTAACTTATTTTCGAACGATTTTGCAAATTTCATTTTTAAAGTAACCTGATTTCGCCTTCAATATTCAGTATAAGTGATTAAACTACAGATCCACTTAAACACATTAAAATAGTATTAACCACTTCACACATTGAAACAAAACAGAAGCAAAATAATCATAAAATAGAAACGAATAACAAAGAGACATGTAAGCGGATCTGCTGCTCGAAATAATTCTTTTTTTATCTTGGATAAGCCAAAATTAATTGATATATTATTGTTTGGTTAAACAATATGAATTTAGATCTACTCCGACGATTTAACAAAATGTAAATCACAACAAAAGTATATTCATCGTTTCGAATTCGACTTCACGTTATGGGCGTCAAATTTTTTATGTCATAAGTATGAAGAATAATTTAAACGGCTAGCTTATTTCTATATTTATATAACATCTATGCACACAACACAGAGAAATCACACACACAACACAAAAAACGAGAACATAAGGACATTAAACAAAAAATCTCTGGAAATCATACTCGAGCAGCAGCAGTCTCTGGGGTTAGAGCTCAACTGGTTCTTTCAGTTCGCTTATGACCGTTAGAGGGCGTTGCTCTGTTACATATGTGTATTTCCATTCAAGCTTTGTTGATTAATTTGATTTAATAAATAATAATCTGATTTAGTTTTAAGCAGAAATATCAATATTCTTTTATTTTCAATTGTATTCCTTTAAAGTTATTTTGTTGTAATTCACTTTTCTACAGACTTCAAAGACTTTACAGGCAAAAATAAATTGAATGGCATCTACGTTTCACACAATAACCTAATTTTCAGTTCTATTAAATATCTGTCTTCTTTATTCATCTAATTTGAATATTATTAAATAAGTTGTACACATTTGATCACAGTAAACATTTATTTATTGAATGTTGATTGGAATTTCATTTTTTCTATAGTGTTACATACTCTGCTCTGCTATGCTAAAAATTGCTTATGATGGGCTGAACCTAGTTTCATATAAATTGAAAAAATTATTTGTTTTATAAATAGTTAGCTTTTTATATTTATAATTTTAAATATTTTTATTGTGTTCTGCTTTAAATATTTTGGTTGATAAAGTTGAAATTAGTTGTATTTTAAGAGATAAAAAAGTACCTTATATATAAATTCTAAATTTTTTCCTTTCCAATTCGATGAGAATAAGAAATTCATATACCTGAAAATGAGATTAAATTTAAAATAAGCAAATTAAATAAAATTTTAATTTAATATCAACAAAGAAAGAAAAGCTTTTATTTATTATGTTTTCTAATTCTTGAAAATTTAAATTTTTCTGCATTATTTATGTTCATTTGTGGAACTAATGTAGAGCTGGAGAAAATAAACCCTTTAAAATATTAAAAACATGGCAATTTCTTTCTATTGAGAGCAAATTGTAAATAAATATTTCATGTAATCAATTTTATTAAAAGTTTACTGTTGTAAAAATGATAAAAATGTTTAATCAAACCATTTAATATATCCCTTCATTTGCTTATATTGAGCACTTATATGTAAATTCAATTCTCTATTTGATTATTTAAGATCTGTTCTTTTAATAGTAATGTTAAATTTTACCTATTAATCTAACTCTTGTTTTGCTAATTTGAAGATTCATTACAAATTTTAAACATTTTGTAATTTCAGTTATTTAATCAATTCCAAAGGATAAAAGATTAAATAGTATATTTTCCCCAGAAATTAGTCCCTTAGATTTAGCATATATGTAATTAAAAAGATAAACATTTCTAAAATTGGTATTATGATATTTGACGTGCCATGGAACTAAACTGGACTAAAATGATACCTCTATTGGATTAGAGTACACCCACCTGATATCATATCGACGTCTACTGGATGAAATTGTGTCGAATGTGACTGTTATTACACTATAGTTGATTTGATTTTGTATTGTTTATAAATAGTTATTTTTTTATAAATGCTTTTTTAAATGTAGGAATATATTACAGATTTATTTTTCTAAAACTTATGTGAATTTTGTGTTGTAAATAATAATTATTATTATGACTATATAATGTAAATATGACCAATGATTTTGCCTCTGAGTTCAATTATTTTGGTGCTAGGGATAAGAAATCCTTTAATGGACTGAATACGATGCAGTTCGTTTTTGGTAAGTGCAATGTTTGAATAAGCATGTCATTGAAAGTTTTCTTTTGTGGAAATGAGGGAGAAATACATTTCTTATAAAAAATGTTTCTTAATGAAATATATTTATGTCAGTGCTAATATGTAAATTCAATTCTCTGTTTAATTACTTAATCACTGTTCCCATTATAAAAGTAATGTTCAAATTCTGTCTGGTAATTTGAAGGTTTTTGGAACATATTTTAAACAATTTGTACTTTTAATTATTTAATCAAACACAAAAGTTACCATACTTACAAAGCTGATATTTCTTAGAAATTGAATTGGTATATAGATATTTAAAACTTTTACTGAATAAAAAATATAAATATTTCTAACAATATTATTATAAAGTTACTTAATGATTTAAATTAGTGAAGGAATATTTTGATATTTTTCTGAATAATTTATGCTGTTTCTTACTCATGATATTTACATCCAATCAGTTTTATGTATTAATGAGATTGATAAAAATTAAATTAAACATCCATGAAAATTGTCTTCTGAAGTTTTACTATTATTTTGTCTGAGATTACTGTTCTGAAAATTTTAATCGTCATTGATAATTATTTTAAATGTACTTCATTTTACTTTTAGATGCTATGCGGTGAACTCCACAGTATTCAGAGACAACCGATGTTGAAATAAAAACTGTGATAATGAACTGGTTACGTCATTCAAAAGCAAGATTTATCAATGAAAATATCAAACATTTCAGTGAATTACCATTTCTGTATAATGTAAATAATTAGAACAAAAAGTTTGTGCATTAAAAATAAATTCTATAAGTGTGTTATATTTTTCTAGAATTAATTAATATTTACACTTTCTTGCTGGAATATTTTCTGAAGCAAATTTTAACTTTTACATAGAAAAATAATTCAGCTTTTAATCAATGAAATAAGTAATTTTCAGAATTTTTTGTCATAATAATTTGGAATATTCAATTGAATGGGAAATTTTAGTTCAATAAAAGTTTATCTCTTTTATCTTGTACAAAAAAAAAGCATTGTTAAATTATATCTAGTTAGTAAAAATATTAGGCAGAGAAATAAATAATTCTTATAAATTTTTCTTATTACAAAATTAAATAAAAAAATAAACTATGAACAATAATTTGCCTGATATTAAAATAAAAAAATTTACACTCTACAAATAAAAATATTCTTGACTTTTTTATTGTTACACTCTAGTTATAGTAATTCCTATGTATATGCATTTACTGGAAAATTCTTAGAAGTAACTTCAACTTTTCCAAAGAAAAAAATCGTTTTATTTTAAACAATAAGAAACTAAATATTCAAAAGGTTAACAATAAAATTAATGAGCATAAAAATAATGCTAATTTATCAATTCAGAATTTTATTACATTAACTAAATTTGAACAGTAAATCTGTCAAAAATCTAAGATATTTGACTGAAAATTAAGAAAAGTGTAATGCAAAAGTAATTTCAAAAGTAACAAGCTAATTAAAAACAATTTTCTTATTGTCTAGTTGACAAAAATATATGAGCCCTTTTAAGATAGGTGAGAGATTATTTCAATATCTTCGCACATCTAGAATACATCCGTAAAACTACCTAGTATAAAGTTGTGCGTATGAATACATCCAAATTTCGTCCATGAACCATATAATTGCAACGTCTCGTAGACGTATATTGGATATAAAATGGGTGGATATTTTACATGCCATGGATCTAAACTAGACCAAAAAGAGACGTCTACTGGATTAGTGTCCCTAGTAGCAGAGACTAAATTGTATTACAGTGGCCATTTACAGGTTTCATTGGTGACTCACTTTACACGAAATTTTTTCAGCGGTCCGTGCCCAGTAAGTGATACATAAAACGGTCACTGTATTTCCTACCGTATATTGTGCACAACACCGTCGTCGGCTGCTGATGGAGTGGTCGCTGAATGGTGTCTGTAGCTTTTACCATTGCGATTGAAGGAGAGTAGAATCATGCACAGACTTATTAATAGATCTACGCATGCGTGGTGGCCTTATTTGAAAATCGTTGTGTTATTTACGAACTTTTTTGTATGTTTACTTAAGATTTTGAACAATAAGATTATTTTTTTTAACAGTATAATTTAGTAAGTACTATCAATTCTTTTAATAAATAAAAATACATATCTTTGAAATGTCTAATTTTATTCTGTCACATTGTTTGTTACAAATTTTATTTTATTGTGTGTTCGTAAGATTATGTCAAAATAAGAATTGCAAATAATAATCTATTTTAAATAATATAAATTAATTTTAGTAAGTAAGTTTTAGTAAATTTCACTTTAGTTTGTTCATTGTTTTTGATGTTGAATCCACATAATATTAATAATCTACGATTATTATGATAATTAAAAGCCAGTAGCCACCCTAAAGAGCAATGTTGATAATTTCTTTTGTATATTTTTGATGTATGCTATTTTTAAAATTTTATTTCTTTTTTGTTATTAGCATTAATATGTGAAACTTGGCCATGAAGAAGTTAGCATTTTTAAATAAATTTAGTGATATAAAGCTTTATTCCAAAAGAAATTTCTTAAAATCTAATCTAATGTAAAAATTCATCTTAGTGATAAACATCAGAATAGATTATATATTATTATATTAGGGGATATTTTATAAATTGTGCTAAGTAACAAATGTCCATAAGTAGTTTATTATTATGTGAAATAATAATTACTTTTGATGCAATAATTTCCATGATTTCATAATAAAATTAATTTTATCTTAGGCGTATTTGCAGTGACCTATTGAAATTTGTCATGTTGAAGTCAATTTCCAACATAGGACAATGTATCAATTGTGTTTTAATGTTATTTTTTATTCTTTAATAAATGAATATCCATGAATTTTATGTATGTATTATAATTTGTTTATATTTATAAATAACTTCTTATATTGAACAGAAAGTAAAAAAGGTACTTTTCTATTATACCCCTGCTTATTAACCTGAAGAAATAGCTTCAGTTCAACAGTTAATGGGTTTGAATCCCACCTTGGGCTTTTATAGTGGTTCGGAATCCCCTTTAAACTGTATACCTTGGTCTAATTAGTTTCACGTGCAAAAAATGTAAATAAAATGTTTGTATTATTTTTAGTATTTTCTAAAAATGCAAACCTTTTTAAACAATACACGATGACAATGGAATATTTAGGACTAATTTATGATTTTTTCTTTCCTATTATTGATGGGGTAGAATGGAAAAGTACCGTAAAAATATTATTTTAAGTACTGGTATTTTATAAGTTGGGGAACTTAATTGTTAATTGGGTTGTATAATAATTCTTAGCAAAATTGGTAAAATATGTGTTATCGGTTTCATACTATTTGTCAGATGACGAGTCAGTAGCTTAGGAGAGGAAGGAAGAAGTTCTTATAAATTTACTAACATTTAAAGGTTTATTTACAGAATATTTACAGATTACTTTAAGGTAGCTCCTTCATAGTGAGCTCCTTCATACAATCTCTCTTCTCAATTACTTCTACATACCTCTCAACATGACATCTTAAACACTGCCATCTAGTGGCCACTCATTTTATAAGTAATATTACAATTTGTTGCTAACATTCGGCCAGACTGACCTTACAATTGTCCTCAATTTATGTAATAATACTAAATTACTAATTAATACAACAAATATTAACATTAAAAATTAAACACAGCAGATTAAATAAAATTATTAACTACATAACTATCATTATTTTTCACTCACACAAACAAATACTGTAATTATTATCATTAATAATACACTTCTTCCATTAAAAGTAGAAAATTATTAAGTTAGATTACAAAAAAACTATAATAATATATAATACACTTTTTTCCACAAAGTAATTCTTGATACAATTCTAATAAAACTACTTACAACAAAAGTTTAATAGAAAATAAATGAACTTAGGAATATTAAATCATTCACAGAATAAATTTAACAAATTTTCATAATACTTGATGAATACTTCAGTATACAATAAATGATCTTTAAAGTTATTTATTTTTAGAGTCAATAGTTTATGATAAGTTCATTGCCTTTTAATTGCAACTTTTTCTTTAAATAAAACTGAAAAGATCTCACCATTTAGGATCCCTCATTCAGCTTTAGTCCTTGCGAGTGGATCTATGTGGATTGCGTCTAGGGCTATAGTCCTCATCATCATTATTGGCACTATCGGTATCATCTTCATCCGAATCTGGTTCATTTAGCCATGGTTTTAGTTGACTAATGTGAGCTGTTGTTGCGTAGAAGTGGCCTTTCTTTTTTCTTCTAGCTGAGTCACACGGTAGACATCGTTCGGCAATACCTCGGTAACAATAAGAGGGCCTCGGTACTTAAATTGTGTCTTCGTAGGTTGGCCTGAAGATTTCGGGGCTCTTTTCATTACGACGATTTCTCCTCGTTCAAACGTCATTGCTCTGCATCTCTTTTTATCATAATACTGCTTCATTTTTTGTTGACTTTCTTCAATTTCTCTTCGAGATTCTTCCTGCATTATAGATGGATCTTGCCAACTCTGAGCTTCTTCATCAGCTAACTTTCTCAAAATTCCATCGTTGAATCGTGGAGAATAACCATGGAGCAATTCAAATGGTGTCTTGTTCGTTGACTTGTTTACAAAATTGTTCAAGTTTCTCTCAACTTCATGTATTTTAACATCCCAGTCTTTGGGATTCTGATCTTCCATACCAGTTGTTATGGTAGACAATATTGTTCTATTAACTCTTTCAACCATTCCATTTGCACATGGTCGCTTCGTACAATTGAGTGTATGATGTATACCATTTTCAGTGCAATATTGTTGAAATTGATGCGAAGTGAAACAAGTTCCTCGATTTGTTATTATTTTCTCAGGTAGACCAAAAGTATTTACAAACTTTTTAAGAGCCTTCAGCACATGGGATGTTGACGTACTCTTTACTGGAGTCAATTGGACAAATCTTGTGAAATTATCTATTATGACCAGAAGTTCTTGATTACCTTTAGAACTCTTAACAAAAGGTCCTAAATGATCCATATGTATAATTAAAAAAGGTTTACGACCTGCTTTAATTGGATTTAACAAGCCAGGCTGTTTTCCTGATGGCGTTTTGTTCATTAAACATTCAAAACATTTTGAAATGTGCCTTCGTACATAACGTTTCATGTAAGGAAACCAATACAATTCTCTTATCTTATTTACAGTTCTGTCAATAGAACAATGTCCCATAAGATCATGGAATTTAATTACTGTACTTTTTCTCGTATTCTTTGGAATAACATAGAGAAATTTTTCTTTTCCATTTTCGTTTATGCATCTAAATAATCTATTTCTCTTAAAGATGTAATTTCTTGTAAGCTGTTTTTCTTCTTTTGTTCTATCCTGATCTTTTTTTCTGTACATTTCTATTAATTTTCGTATTTCTGGATCAGCCTGCTGTATCATCAATATTTGCTCATCTTCACTCATGGTAAACAAACTTCAAATTTTCTCTCAATAATACTGTGCAAAGTATCTTCTGGCTCTTCAACAGCTGCTCTGCTTAGTGCATCTACGTGTTTCATTCGTTCACCTGATCTATGCCGGATCTCAAAATCGTATTCTTGCATGAGGTTAAACCCTCCTTGCCATCTGAGGATTTGATGACTTTTTAGCGTTTAGATACACGAGTACTTGACAGTCTGTAACGGTTGTGAACTTTATTCCTGTCAGAAACTGCCTTAACCTTTCTAATGTCCACACAATTGACATCAACTCTAATTTACTCGAATGGTACTTTTGTTCAGTTTCTGTAGTTTTCTTGCTAACGCAATAAACCATCCTCCAATTCCCTTTACTATCTCTTTGAAACAATATTCCGGCCAATCCAATTGAACTTGCATCACAATGTACCTCAGTTTCCCTTTGAGGATCATAATGAGCTAGGATCGGTGCTTTAATTAGATTACTTTTAAGTTCCTCGAAAGCCTCACTTTGCTCTTTTTCCCAAACAAACTTTGCATCTTTTTTCGTGAGTTCAGACAATGGTGCTGCCTTGAGAGAATACTTTGGAACAAATCTTTTAAAGAAACTAGTAAGCCCTAAAAATCTTTGGATGTCTTGCGTATTTTTCGGAATAGGAAATTTTTCAATAGCTGCTACTTTACGTGGTCCAGGTTTCAAACCATCTTTACTAAGTATGAAACCGAGAAATTCAGTCTCTAATTTTCCAAATTCACATTTTGGTAATTTTAAAGTTAAATTGGCTTTTATTAAGCATTCAAATACTTCAATAAGTTTTTGTATCATTTCGGTCCATGTTTTAGCTGGAATCAATATGTCATCTAAGTAGCACAGTACTTTTTTGTTGAATAATGGGCCCAAAACAAGATTCATGAGTCTTTGAAATTCTGCTGGATCATTCGCCAATCCAAAGACCATTCGCTCAAATTGACCTGTATCGTCTGGAGTTATGAAAGCAGTTTTCAATTTTGCTTCTTCAGTCAATGGTAACTGTAAATAACCACTAGCTAAATCTAAAGTAGTATAAAATTGGCTTCCTCCTAGACATTCTAAAATGTCATCAATTTTAGGTAATGGAAATTTATCCTTTATTGTTTGAGAGTTTAATTTCCTATAATCTATAAGCAATCGCTATTCCCCTGTCTTTTTCTTAACTAATAATACAGGACTAGAATAAGGAGATCTTGTATCTGAAACTATTCCATACCTCTTCCATTCGGATACAATTTCTTTTACTTGCTTCCTCTCTTCAGAGTTAGTTTTAAATGGTTTTTGAAAAATGGGCTTACTGCCCTCTATTTCTTTTATGTCCATTTTGCATAAATTCGTGCAGCCTAACTCGTTTAAGTTTAAAGCAAAACAATCACGATACTTATTTAATAAATTCAAAAGTTCCAATTTTTTATCACTTTCTAAGGATTTGTCGAAATTAATATCTTTCATTAAAATAGGAGACTTCTCTTTGTTAACTGTTATAACTTCAACTTTTTCATTATTACTTTTAACTTTATTAGATAGGGCTAAGCTTTCTTCACTTACTTCCATTCCTCTACCTAAGCACTGACCTTTCCTAATTTTAAAGTTAAATTCTTCTTTATTTATTACTGGTACAACTGTTTCACCGTTAACTACTTCAAGAATAGAATCGAAATTCTGTCCTATACTTTTGATTAAAATTGTTCCATTAAGTATCGAATTTTCGGTTTCTTCAATTTTCGCTCTAATTAAATTAATTGACTTACTTTCGATTTCTGTTTCATTTAATGTTTTCAATTTAACTGTATTTTCCTTTAAATTTACTTGAACTTCTGAAAAAACATCGTTATTTGCGTATCCAAATTTTAAATCACCCCCAATACACGTAAAAGCAATGTATGGTAAATCTAACCATGTTCTACCTAAAATTAAATCGCATGGTTGGGAATTATCTTCGACAATTAATAACGGAATAAATTTTCCAACTACATCATCTACACGAATATTTACTACAGCTTTTCCAAGAGCTTTAGTTACTGGGTTATTTTGATTTCCAAAACCGAATAAATTACTGCTATCTGGGGTTATATTCAAATTCATTTTTATTGCAATACTTTCTTTTAAGAGGCAACAGCTGCTTCCTGTATCAATTAATGCAACCATTTTATTTCCATAAATATAAGCATCTTTCAAGTAGTTCGTAGGCGCCAACGACGCACTTGAACCCGAATTGTTTTGACTGACAGATAAATTATTCCCCTCGCACTTTTGATCGGTTTTAAACTTACACATTCTCTGGGAATGACCTACTTTTTTGCATTTCTTACAGTAAGCTGAAGTCTTAGGCGCCGAACATTCACGAACTATATGACCATAATCATTATAATTAAAACATTTAAATTCCCCTTTTTCATTTCGAATATCCGAACTGACTACCTTTTTTCGATTAACACCTTTATTTTCACTAAACGGAAATGATTTCTTTTCTACCTGAAATTTATCATTACGAGAATTATAATTCGATGAGTTTCTTAATTTAAAACTGTTAATAGATCGAACATTATCATAATTATCCAATTTATCGGCTAACTGGTCTGGAGAATTAATTTTAGGCCATTCATCTATAAAATGTTCCCGAGTTGTTGAATTTACTTGTTTCTTTAATTGTTCAGTAATAATTAAATTTTTTAAACTATTAAAATCTGAAATCTCGAGTCCCGTTATCCATTCCTCAAAATAGTTTTGTAATTCGAATGAATAATCCTTCCATGTACTTTCTGGATTTTTAACATGATTTAAAAATTTAAATCTAAACTTATCAGCACTTAACTTATATCTCTTAAGCAATAACGATTTCACATATTTATAATTATTTGCATTTTCTTCGTTTTCACGCGCTATTAGTTGCGTAATTTCATATGGGAGCAGTCCCAATAATTGTGACACCCAATATTCTTCATTCAACCCAATTCGTCTTGCCTGCCGTTCAAATAAAACTAAATAAAAATTTATATCCCCATCTTTAATTTTATATTCGTGCATTAACTTTCGAAAATCTATGTGTACGCTTTTACTTTCATCGTTGCTACTTATATCTGAAATATTTACATTTTGAACTCTATTTTCGATACGTAAACGTTCAAGTTCATGCTCACGATCAGCCAACGTTTTGGCGGCTATTTCTGATGCAATTCGATCTTCAGTAATCCTACTTAATAAGCTCTTACTAAATTCTTCATCATACGTCTCTGGTTCCGTTATAATACGTTTTAAATCAATTATTTTAGCATCTTCCGGTACGGAGAGACCTAATTCTGTTGCTAATTCTATTAAATCTACTTTTTTAGCATTCCCCCAAAAAGCCATACTTTACAAATTATAATACTTAATTACTTTATACATAAAAATACTTTATCAATAAAGAAATTATTACTTTTACTTCACCCAAAACGAAAATAATTGTTTCTTTAAAAAGAAATTACTGTTTGCAAACGAAATTAAGAAAATACTTTATACTTATACTCAAAATTCTTAAATCTCGTTCACTACTTTATAAAACGTTACTTAATACGTTAATATACATTTCGAAACGAAACAATTAAAATTCGCCTACCTCAATTCCGAAAGCGTCGCGAGTTATATCCCTCTTCTGATTTGTTATCGGTTTCATACTATTTGTCAGATGACGAGTCAGTAGCTTAGGAGGGGAAGGAAGAAGTTCTTATAAATTTACTAATATTTAAAGGTTTATTTACAGAATATTTACAGATTACTTTAAGGTAGCTCCTTCATAGTGAGCTCCTTCATACAATCTCTCTTCTCAATTACTTCTACATACCTCTCAACATGACATCTTAAACACTGCCATCTAGTGGCCACTCATTTTATAAGTAATATTACAATTTGTTGCTAACATATGTCTTCAGATCTTAAAAATGATCAAATCCTTAGGAAAACATTAACTTATTTTTAAAGAGTAAGTATATTTAACTTCATATACATAATAAAAATAGAAATGAACTGCATAATCTTCTTTAGTAGAGGTGACAAGTTTATGTTTGATGACAAAATTCCCATCAGCAAACGAAAATAGCAGAACATAAACTAGAAAAATGTTTATCAATAATTTCTTGACTTGCATCGAAAGTTATAAAAATTAAGTTTTGAAAGCAGCTCTCCAAATTATAAATAGGAATTCCATATTTTGATTTCATAATCATTAGTGATCATTCTCATGAAATAACACTTCCAGTATTTAAAGCTTGAAACAAAAAAATACTTCTATTTTAAAATTATTAAGTGCTTAGTTAATGAATAAGATTATATTTGAAACTCAGTCCTTCTTTTCTTCATAAAAATGATTAAAATTGCCTTGAGCTGGATATCACAAAAATTTACATGTTACACAACAAATGGTGGGTTTATCATGATTTTATCAAGTATCTAGGTTTCAATGTAAATAATTGTTTTTATATAATGAATTTTGATAAATAAAAAAATAATATACATAAAAAGATATCCGCCAACAAAATGGCTGATAATAATCTCTGCAGTAAAAAAATAAAAATCTAGAAATCACAACAAATGAAAAATTGTACCAAATAAGAAGTCCCCAAATATAGCAAATATCCTATTTGCTGAAAACTTTTTGTTGAAACCATTATTTCAATAATTACTTGAAAAGAATAAAATTAATTTTACTGTAAATGTTTTCAAATAGCTTTCTATTTGTAGAATTCATCAAAGAATGGAAATAAAACTATATAGATGGGGAACTTTGTGCTAATGGCCTTCTTATTGAACATATTATTTTGATTAGAATTAGAAGATTTCCGAGAAAATATGAAAATAATATGAAAGTTTCTTGTCATTGCCATTTTTCCTTTGGTAAGTTATTCTCTGGATACAATCAATTTATTCATATTTCATATATATTGTTATGTTCTTTATAATTTTATATTGCATTTAGTATTAAAATTTTTTTGGATTTATAAAAAAAAACTAATAGTTTTTTTCCATACAATTTTTAAAAGCTTATTCTGTTTTTATAATTCAATTTTAATAATTTGACAATTTAGTATATTATTTTTTATTATAGATGACAATTTGTGTAGAAAGAATTATTTTATAATATAATAGCAAAATAAATAATAAATATTACAAATATTACTAAATGGAAAATCATTCCATATACCTGGTATGGTTTTCATCTTTCTTGAAATTTTTCCTGACATCGTGCAAATTGATGTTATAAATAAAATTTCAATTGATCTTATTTAGATGAATTTTGATACAAATAATGACAAATAATTTGTTAAAGCAGTATAACAAGACAGGGAGTATATATGTAAAATATCCATTTTCGAACCTTCAAAATGTTATAAATTGGTAACATGATAGGATTTGATTTTTAAGCTTTCTGAGGTTAACTGCTTGCAGAAGTAAATTTTAAAAGTAATATTGTGTAAAATGAAAACATCATTAACATCAAATGCGAAAATTCATTTTTACTAATTCAATTAAATCTAAATATTTCAGAATCATAACCATTGTAACAAATCATAAAAACACAATATTTCTTATGTTTCTGCTATCTTTTGATTAATGTATTTCTTTTTATATAGTGTTTGTAACTTATAAAAAATTAATGGATAGTGTTTATTTTTTATTTACGTATTTATATGCTTATTAAATGTGAAGTTTGCCACTGGATCAAAATGTTAATTGGAGTATAAACTTTATAATTTATAAGTTTTCCGTCTAAATTTAAATCGTAATTTTAATAATCTTTTAACAACTTTAAATTTGCATGACATTTCAGTATTATGTTTAAAATTATTTTGTGAGATTACAGAATTTATTCAGAAGCAATTTAATGTTGTATCAAATAAAAATGCTTGAAAAGTTATGTTGTTTCTGATATTAATTATTTTTAATTTTTATTTGTAGCTTCTACTCAATGCCATGACAGCTGTATTATAGATAGTGATGTACAGCAATATACTAAAAAATGGCTTATGTGTGTTTCTGACAAAGATGGGGGACACTTCAAAAGAACTTTTAAAAAAGCCGAGTCTGATGTATATAATATGTAAAAATGAACAATAAACCTTTATCTTTTGCGAACATTTTATTTTTGTGATTAAGTTCATAAATATTAAAATGGAGAATTAAACAAATATTTTTAAAAATTACAATGAAATAGGAACACTTGTAACTGAGAATACAACTGTAATTTTAATCTCATCGCAATTGAATACAATTATTACAAAATTTTTTTAACTTTTTATCACCCTTAGCTCTGCAAATATTTCTTTTAAAAAATTTCAAGAATATTTATATTTAAGTCAATTTTTCTGCTGTTAATATAAAATTGATGAAAAACAATATCAAAAAGGAATTAAAGTTATCTTTTGTGTTCTGTATTAAATAAATCAAAATCTCTTGTTTATAATTGGTCCTCTTGTTTATAATTTTACATATTTATAATTATTTGCATTTTCTTCGTTTTCACGCGCTATTAGTTGCGAAAATAACTGAATAAATTTATGATGACTTGTTAAAAATATGTCTTATAGAAGCAATAATAATTTTTTTAATATTTTTACAGTAAAAAATCCACTGTGTAAAATTCAAAAAAATATATTTAGAACATCATAACAATTTAAAATCTGCTAATTCAAATTTTATTTTTTCTAAAACTGGAAATTATTTAAAAAATTCTAATGAATATTGTCTCAAAGCAAATTTATTGGAGTTTTTCTATTAGGAAAAAAAATGAAAAATGAAAGCAAATTTCTAATACTGAAATTATTGAATGTTATTTATGTTTCCTTCAATAAAAACTGTTGAAAATACTGATATGTCCAAGAGGAAATCAATATTAGATGATCAGTAAAGTACGTTTCTTAGTAATTTCACTTGAGTATACTATCGGATTTTTTTATTACAATTTGAATTTATTCGAAACTATTAAAAAAAACCACCTTCTAATACAAGCAGTTTTATGTATGAAAAACTTATGAGTAAAATGTGATTTAAGTAAAAAAAAAAAAAAAAAATGGGTTTTCCTCAATATTGTCTGGCTTAGTAACAAAAATACACTATCGTTAAATTATTTTTACACGATAGTGTACTTTTGATATTTAAGCTAAAAAATAGCATTAGTACACGAGTAGAATGCAAAATTGCATGGCATAATATCATCGCTGCACTCACTCTCTTTTCATGGAATCTTAAAAAACTCACCGGGCCGTATGCCATAAGCTCATCACACCATGCTTCAAATGAACGGGCGGGGATACCGCAACCGCTCTCCGGCCGAGGTGACAAATAGTGCACTGTTCCATGCACTATTGCAGCACAGGGTCAGCTGAGTTTCCATCGGTTCAAGTCGTTAACCCAATCAACACCCCAGTGTGGAATTGCTACTAGGGTGTACTGATGATATCATATCGACGACTACTGGACGAAATTGTGTGTTGTATGGGTAATTTTACCGTATAACTTTTGTCTTCATATCGAATATTTTTTCAAACTCATCTAAGATTACGTCCACCTCTTTTATTTGTGTTCGTACTTCCCCAGACAACATGGTGAGCATTACAGTCTAGTTCTAGGACTACCTGTATGTTGTTGTCTCTGCAAAAGTTCATAAGCTTGTGCAGAGAATTGTCAGGTGGAGCCTACTCTTCATAGGGCAGGTACACAGAGCAAAAAACAATTTCTCTGTCCCCTCCCTCTTTGTTGAGTTTGACTTTCACAGCTGTCAGGTCCCTAAGGATAAATTCTGAGAGGGGTAAAACCTCAATGTTTTTGTGTAAAAGTATGCGAGTTCTAGCGTTGCTATTGGTACAATAGATAAGCTTACTATTAGTTCCTTTGAGGCCGCTTATTCTCCCCATAACCATCCAGGGTTCCTGAATCAGGGTCAGGTGTATATCTACAGAAGGGGATCGAGTGGTCGAGGCTTAATGCCAGAAGCCGAGGCTTCTATAACTAATTTCAAGTACCAAGACACCCTAAAAATTCGACTCCAGTCTACCTTCAGAAGCCGCCACCTGCCTTGGTAGACGAGCCCGCGAACCATACTTCTGATGAGACGAGTAAACTCGTCGGCACCCACTCACTTTTCATGGCAAATTGAACTCTCTCATAAAATTTGTTTTTGAACTCTCTCAATTTAGAACAGTTTTCTTCCATCAATTCCTATTTACCGTCAAATCCTATTCTATTCCTCTATTTCCCAGTTCTCGACCGGACCATCGTCGATGGCTCGCTGGTATTCCATCATTGGAATGTCATCCGACACAATGGACATGATCCTTTTAAGGAACGACCAGTTGCGCCGGTCCAAGATGGTACTCAAGCTTTCGCTATCGTACACCAGCTTGCTCCTTTCTTCCGAGGTCCTGGTACAAGACAGCACGAAGTGGAGGCAATCCCCCACCACATTGCACGAGCGACATAACTCACTAATCGGGTACCCTCGTTTATGAAGATACTCCGGTACACGTCCGTGTCCAGTAGCTATCTGGGCTATAATGGCATTACCGAAAACTCTCTTTTCAGTCACTGTTTGAAAGAGTCTGTAGGTCTGGCGGCCTACTACTTCATTCTCCCATCTCTGCTGCCATACACGCAGTGCTTCTTTATGCAACACCTTGAGAAGGTGTGACCTTGGACGTGACAGGTCCAGCGTTGGCTCTGGTAAGTCCGCAGCCTCCTTGGCCAGTTCATCGGCTCTTTCGTTACCGAAAGTGCCTGCATGAGCACGTACATAATACAGGAATACCTCCCTTCGGCAAATCACCTCCCGATAAGAGTCCTTGACTTTATTAACCAAGATGTTTTGGTTATTTGGATCGGCCAGCGAGTAAAGGGAGGACAACGAGTCACTGTATATATGACAAGTGCCGTTGCCTGACTACTTTTGAGCCATTCTAGAGCCTTTCCCAGCGCCGACATTTCCGCCTGAAAGACGGAGTTATCGTCACCGAGTCTAGCCCCATAAGTGACAATCTCTTGCCCAAAGTAGTAGATGGTGAACCCTAAACCAATTTTACCATCAATGCTGGTCCGTCTGTGAATATCTCCAGACCCTCACCAGTCGGTTTTTCGCTGTCGAAAGGCACACTGCACCTGTCCGCTGGATGACACTTTAAGATGTCGATTCTCTGCTCAACATCTTCTGGCCGCAGGTTTGTCCCGTGAAAGAAATGTGGCCTGCGCTCTACCAATACCATAAGCTTTGCATATTCCATGCCTGCCTTAATGTCTAGCGGTAGGACACCCGCCAAGACTTGCACAGCAGCAGTAAAAACAGTCCTGTAACATCTAGTAATTGCCACTAGTGCCGGTCTTTGCACACTTTGTAGGTGATCACAGAAGGTCTTGCATTCCAATCTGTGTCCCCATGCACCTACACCGAAGAGAGCCATTCTTTCGGTTCCACTCCTATAGAGGCGTTTGAGTAGCACAGGCTCGCGTCCGAACAAGACCCTCGCCGTTCGTTGGAGTGCCATTGTGACATTCACAATATTTTGCCTCACCTCCTTAAGATGGGAATTGAAGGTGAGTGCGCCATCATATTTCACGCCCAGGAATTTCAGCTCCTGCACAGACTTTATGGAGGTTCCGTCCCATCTGAATACAGGCGGTGGCTTTAATTTGCGCCGTCTGGTGACCGTGAGGGCCACCATCTTATTGGGATTAAACACCAGCTTGTAAGTCTTCCCCTATTTGCTGATTGTATTGAGGGCTACTTCCGCATTTCTCTCGAGCTTTGCTCTTGAGTCACCAGCTGCGACCAGCAGCATGTCGTCAGCGAAGGCTATAAGCCTCGTATCATCCGGCATGTCCAGTCGCAATGCGCTGTTTGCAATAATGTTCCAGAATAGTGGTCCACTACATGACCCCTGCGGTACACCTCTGCTGGATTCGAAAAACAAGTTTTCTCCCGTGCCATTATATATAATTTTCCTGTTTTCCAGATAGGACTTCACCAACATATAGATATTATGTGGACATCGTGCCTGACCGAGGAGGAACATAACACCTGGTCTCCACACGCTGTCAAAAGCCCCCTGAACATCCAATGAAATTAGACTCACGTACTTTCCTTGCTCCTGGAAATATCTAATTGTGTCGTGAAGACACACGTGCGCCGTGTCGCACGAGCTGCCCGGCCTGAAGCCATGTTGGGCAGGGTGAAGCGCCTGAGTCTTCACCAAGTGATGATAAATCCTTTGTGTAAGGAGCTTGTCCAGCACTTTGCCTAAACAGGACAGTAGACAGATCGGCCTGTAAGAACGCGCCTCATATGCGTTCTTTCCCGGTTTCTTAAATAATACCAGTTTGGCATGTTTCCAAGATCTTGGGAAATGCTTAAGGAAAAGACACTTGTTGAAGAGGAGCACAAACATCCCGGGATTTCTCTCGAAGATTGTCTGCACCACCTCGGCCGGGATTTGGTCGAGTCCCGGAGCCTTCTTCTTTGCCATGGATTTAACTACCGACTTAATCTCCACTCTCGTGAATGGCCGGTCGTTATCTCCACAGTCGTAGGAGTCCGCTCTACTCCTCATGCCTATTTGCTCCAAATTTTCCTGGTCCTTATCGTCTACCGGGAATAGTCCAGCTACTATCGTTTTGACGGTCTCCTCCTCGCTATTGCTCGGGGTCCCGTCGGCCAATCTGACGCTACTCAATGGGATGCTCTTAACAGCGCTACCAACCGCTAGTTTGTATGGCAACGACCACGCATTGGATCGCATCATAGTAAGGCAGAATTTGTCGCAGTTCGACTCTTTTTTCACAAGAATGAGTCTTTTGTACTGGGCCGCAGATCGATTATACAGCGTTTTTATGAACTTGCGCTCATCGGAGTCGGCACATTTCTGAAACCTTCTCCTCAACGCTCGCGTCTTGCTCCGTAGCGTCGTCAACTCATCATCCCACCATGGAACCTGCTTCCTAGTGGTCGTGCTAGTACGAGGCCGAAGCCTTCTATTGCAGATCTCCTGCAGTACCTTAGTGATGTCATCCACCACTTCGTCTAGGTCTTTGCCTTCTTTTGCTCGTATGATCTTATCGTTGAGATCGGGCGCTTTTTTATTAAAGCGTGCACCCAATCTCTGAAGGCGATATTTCCCTAGTCTAAATTTGCTCGTATTTTTGCTCTCTAAGAGCTTAGGTACTAGCTTGAAGGAGATGTAGTTGTGATCGATAATGCAATTCTCAACCACTTTCCACGATGAGAAGGACGACTGCAGATCGCCCGTCGTAACCGACAGATCGATCCAACTCCTTCCGTTCACAGTCTCAAAGGTCGGCCCGGAGGTTGCATCATTTAATATAACGAGGTCGTTTCGAATGAGAAATTCCACGAGAGTTTCCCCTCGCTTAGTCCCCACTCTAGACGGACACTCGGGGTCCCACATATGATGCCTGGTGTTAAAGTCTCCTCCTATGAGAACTCTCCTATGGAACCGAATGATCTTATCGAGAGTCTCAAGAAAGCCGCCAATGTCTGCTTTTGGAGGAACATAAACCGACACTATCAGCAGCGATTGGTGCAGATCCTTAATCTCAACCGCTACGATATGAGCATCGACATATTTAGTCCAGACGCTGAGTTTGGTGTTAGTGACGACAACTGCAGCCAACCCGTCGGCTGTGTGAGAGACCGACCATGAGTTAGGGAAGACCGCAATCTCGCCGTCCACCAAATACGGCTCCTGTAGGAGAAGGATGTCGGACGAACCCAGTTCCAACTCCTTTAGTATCTCCAAGGTTGCCGCCCTCGATCTTGCGAGATTAATCTGCAATATGCCATACTCTAGTTCGTTGGCTGTTTCAACCATAGTTTGTGCGAGAACGTAAGTGCTCACACTCCCGTTTGTACTGCGGGCAGCGAAGGTCAACTGCTTTGTGGCCTGTGTTGAGCTTGAGTTTAAATTGCTCATTTGCCCTCACACAATTGGCACACTTCGTTGCCTTCTTGTCGCATTCCTTGAAGGAATGGGGCCCGCTACATACGGTACAGATCTGCCCTTTTTCCGGGCACTTGGATTGCAAGTGTCCAAATCGACAACACTTGAAGCACCTTGTGGGTTCCAGGAACTCTTTCACCATGTGCTTTTGCCAGCCGCAGCTGACCTTGCCCTTCTTTAGAAGGGTCTTGAAAACATCTGGTGCGGTTTCAATGACCCAGAGTTTTTCCGAGCCCTTCCCGGTCAGCTTAAAGACCACCTTCATGTGGCCTTCCGGGAGCTCGTTTTGAGTCCTATGTCCCTCAAGGACTTCAGCCTCTCCGTCCGTGCCGGGGAGGTCATAAATTAGAACTCTGGGTAGCCGCCGTGTCGGCTCCCTTGCTTCAACTTTGTCACTCAAAACCTTTTGGACCTGTTCCCGCATGGTACTCAGGTCCTTCTCGTCTTTGAGTTCAATAACGACTCCGTTATTGTTCAGGTTCTTCAACCCCTGAACCGATACCCCGAGTTTCCTCGGGTCAATCGCTTTTTTCAGTTCAGCCTTGACGTCGTTCGACGTCATCTCACAGCCTTCCTTTGGGTACACTAAGAGAGCGCTGGACTGCACTCTCTTTTTCCCCTTGGTTTTGGTAACCTCAGCATAGGACCTGACTGGGCCCTTTCCTGGGTTGCCTTTTTGGAGGACTGGCTGCTTAACTGACTGAACTTCAGTGGTTTTCTTTCCGGGAGTTGCACCACTTCTCCCGGACTTCTTTCTTTTACGTCCCTCTACTTTCTTCCAGGAATCATCCGGCGCAGTACTCGCATCCTTCACCGTCACCACTGGAGCTTCTCTCGAGTCCACACCTGACTCTTCAGTCTGGCAACTACTAGTTACCATTTCGGGCTTCCTTGCGGCCTTAAGTTTGGTCGGGGAAACCCCGGCAGCTGCACCCATGTGCTCGAATAGTGCTTCGAGCACGCTGCCGTCAATGTTGAATCGCTCACATAGCTTAACTAGTTCGTACTGAAAAGTACGTTTTTTTGCCTTCTTAGAAGGGCTTTTAGCTTTTGTCTTGAAAGACGATTTATGATACACGCTTTTTGTCTTATTACTTTCAATTGTATCCATATTAAAAGTAAAGTTTGAGCAGGTGTTCGGCTCAGCTCCCAAACTTAATTGGTTTCTTCCAGTGTACCACCTGGGCCGTCCCCGACACGGATCCACCACCCTTTCCAAGCTGCAGTCCAGGGTAACCCGCAAGGCTTCCAGTATGTAGTCCACCCTACTCCAACATGCCGTGAATTACATACTTCCAGAAAGTCGGACCAACGTAGAGGCTCAATCCTACGGTCCCTCATTCCATCGGACTGCCAAGTCAGTCAATTTCGGAATGGGGAGGGTTTCTCGGAGGCCGCTCACCCTCCTTCCATACGCTCTTCTGACCGCACGGCATTGCGGGGTCGTTTCTCACAAGCACGACCAGAAACAGTTACGTCGACACCGCGCAACTACTTGCTTCAATATTGAGGCGGCCAACGAGGTTTCCGCTGACCAAGGGCAGGGCACTAACCCTGTGGTCCCAAGATTGGTACTTGCCCGCCTTAGCATTTAAGCAAGACCACACACTCTATTTCCACTTTTGCATTGACAGCTCGACGCCTCCATCAATCTTGTATTTGCCCGTTTTTGTGCGGTGTATTTGACCCATGCCACATTACACAATACGCACCATTCACACTCATTCTATAAGATATATGTACAGAAACTAAAGAGCATACATACTTTTTCTAACGCGGGGGACTTCCGCATTAGAACCTACATTCAACGCTTAACTTTAATAAAATAGGAATAAAAGATAGGATCTACACATTCATTGCCACATACATTCTTTAAGTGAAAAATTCACTCATTCATTGCCACAGTCCTTTTTGGCCACCATTAAACCTGTATAACACGAGTCTACAGGCCGGAAAAGGTAGAAATCTACCGATCCCTATCGTAGGACAGTTTCTTTCCCCATCCTAATACGCTCGAAACACCTTCCAAGACTATCTCTCAAAACTAGCCGTAGAGGTCCGTGTCCCTCTCCGTTATATAAAAATATACAATAAATCTTCGCTATTTTGCGGCATAGTCGGAAATAGTAATTTTCAAGCATATTTGGTTTACGATCGGAAGATGATGAAAATTCCAGCAAAGTCTAATTTTGTAAAATAAATTACAAGTCAAACACCGACTAAATCGGTGTAAAATCATCTCGACCATGGTCTTAGTGTGAGAGGGTAGCCAGCCCCCACACCTCCTCCTTGAGTCTTTTTGGTACCACTTCTACTGTGGTGGAGGTTGGCTTGAGCTACCTTCACCCCTATCGGCAGGAGCGGGTTTGTCAAGTACTTTTGCCTGCACTTGGTGAAGTCCGATATGAAAATTCCCATACAACCATACACGTCAATTAGGCGTCTTTTAAAGATTCATAGAGTCCAAAAGACGTTCTGCATACCTTTTGGGTGTCATACAGACGTCCATGGTAAGGTGTGAAATGGATGGTCTTCTGTCGACTACATATGAACATCGGATTGACATCCACGATGGATTAGTTTTGGAGTATTAATATTTGGATCTGTAATACACGTAGGTTATACGACCATGATAGATGTAATTTGAACGTCCATGGTGGATGTACTTAAGACATTCATAATGGATGTTATCTGGGCATATATTAAAAGTAGATAATTAACTGCAATTGTAATTATTTTTGCTTATTGCTTCCATAATTTTAAATTATCGTTTGCCTCACATTATACAATCGTTTATTGCTGCATTAAGAAGTGTTTAACGAAGTAAGTTAAAAAAATAATGGCTCCCCTTTTATCGATACATATTTTAGTATTTTTAAATAACTTATTTTTATTTCAAAGAAGTCATAATAGAAATAAGGTTTAAAAACTGAATAGTGTTATTTAAGAGTAGATATCCTACAATGTTTACATGTATTTTTACTTAAAAAAATTACATTTGTAACTATACTAAATTAGCGTTAAATGATACATATTGCTTTTATTTATAAAATGTGTTTGATAGCAGAATGTAATAATTTTTTTATATCATTAAACTTTCCAGTTATTTTTAGGCTGAAACAATGCAGAAACATTGCGATTTGGATTAAAATTGCTGAAAGAAAATTCATATCACAAAATAATTTTCTTAAATAAAAACCGTTTCTATGTCTTGCAATTCGAAATAGTATTCTCTCTAAAATGACTTATATTTATTATTAATTTATCAGACAATGACTTATGTATTTATTTCTTGATTTCAATAAGATAAATATTAATCAATATTAGGATTTGATTCAAATTTATAAAATTCATTTTTAGAATAGTCTTAATTCTAAGATTTAATTTTTAGCTAAAATACATTTTACTGTTGAATTAAAAATCTGAGGGTTATTTTTATTGAATATCAAATTTAAAATCCATAATTCAAGATTTTGCTATTTGGCAAGAAAAAAAATTATATTACCCAATCATTTTAATGTATGCTGGACTAATATTTCAAATGAAGAGTTATTAAAATGTATACTTGAAAATTAATTTTTATATTATGTAGTTAAATTGAAGATATATTTACTTACTATACCAGATTTGGAATTCTTACTTTCCTGGAGAATCTTCTGGAAGATTTAAATTTGTTGTCTACTGAAGGTTCTAGAATTTGAAGTATTGATTCATGGTAAGCAATTATTTTATTTTAATGACAAAAGATGTTTAAGATTATGTAAAATGATTCAGTATAAATTGTTTACATCTTCAGCGATTTAGAACATGCCTGTGTGTTATCTGCGAATGGGATTTTCGATAAGATTTTGTGTACACTTAATTTAGAAGCAAATTTTCTTTCTTCCATAATGCTTGTAATGCTGAATATTTTATATATTATTTTATATTTTTATTTTGTTTAATACTCTTACAAAAACTATCTGATCATAATATCTACAAAATAAATTATTTTTTTAATTACACTTTATACATCTAAGTAAATTAATATAAGAATACTCATTTTCGGTAAAAAATCATAAATTATAATAGCAAATGAAACTCTTAATACATTGATTTCAATTCTACTAATGTTATTTTCAAATCAATATAGTTATAACCTTTTTGTATAAGAAAAATTTTATTTTTGTAAAAAATGAATTCAGTAACTAACTGAAATTTCTGAAATTCAAACCATTTGCTTGTATGTGTATACCCTGAAAGGAAGTTAAGAACTCATGCTCTCAGTGAAATTAAAAACAAAATGCTTACGTAAACAGAACAACAAACAAAATTCCTGGAATGAATATTATATGGTTTTTTTCCATTCAAATTTTGTTGATTAATTTGATATAATGAATGATGCCTGCTTTAGTTTTAAACAGAAATATCTACTTCTATTTTATTTTTAATTGTATTCCTTTAAAGTTATTTTCTTGTAATTCACTTTTCTACAGAGACTTCAAAGACTTTACAGGCAAAAATAAACTGAATGGCATCTACGTTTCACACACTAACCTGATTTTTAGTTCTATTAAATATGTCTTCTTTATTGATCTAATTTGAAGATTATTAAAAAAGATTTACATATTTCATTATAGTAAATGTCATTTATTTATTAAATGTTGATTGGAAATTCCTTTTTTCTATAGTAAGTGCTTTATATTCTGCTCTGTTGTTGTTGTTGTTGCTGATCCCTGTTGTCTAGCAGCGCTAGATCAAGTCTATGACATTGCACACTTTCAGGAAATCAATGACCAATAATGGTCTGATGTATTCATAGATAGGGAAAAGGGGCAGCTTCTGTTATCCAAGTGGACCGGAGCACCAAAGGTAGAATGCTGACTTAGCTCCTTACGTGGGTTTGGATCGGAGTTTTCCTTCTCCTAGGTATCTCTTTTAGTCTGGCTCCTCCCCAACGAAGACCTGTCCGGCATGGGAGACCATACCAGTAGCTAAGCTACCGCCGGCATAGCTCTCTGGGTTGCAGGAGCACGCAAGCCCGCCAACCACGTCAAGGTGAAGATACCATCGGCCAGGATATATATTCTGCTCTGCTATGCATGACAAATTGCTTTTGATGGGCTGAACCTAGTTTCAAATAAATAGAAAAAATTATTTGTTTTATAAATAGTTAGCTTTTTATATTTATATAATTTTAAATATTTTTATTGTGCTATGCTTTAATTACTTTGGTTGATAAAGTTGAATTGTATTTTAAGAGATAAAATGTACCTCATCTATAAATTCTAAATTTTGTTATTCTCATTCAACTGATAAGGAAAACAAATTTTTATACCCAAGGATGAGATTAAATTTAAAATAAGCAAATTTAAAAAATTTAATTTAATCTCACCAGAAAAAAAAAGCTTTTATGTTTTCACATTCTTCAAAATTTTAATTTTTTTGTATTATTTAAGCTCATTTGGAACTAATGTAGAGCAAGAGAAAATAAATCCCTTAAAGGATTAAACACATGGCAATTTTTTTCTACTGAGTGCACATTGTAAATAAACATTTAATGTATTCAATTTTATTAAGAGTTTACTGTTGTAAAAATGATAAAAATGTTGAATCAAATCATTTAAAACATCCCTTAGTAAATAACATTTCTTTTTATATTGAACATTAATATGTAAATTCACTTCTCTATTTGATTATTTAAGTTCTGTTCTTTTAATGGTAATGTTAAATTTTACCTATTAATCTAACTCTTGTTTTGCTAATTTGAAGATTCATTACATATTTTAAATATTTTGTAATTTCTGTTATTTAATCAATTCAAAATAGTAAAAGATTAAATAGTATATTTTAACCAGAAATTAGCCCCTTAGATTTAGAATTTATGTAATTAAAAAGATAAACATTTCTAAAATTGGTATTACGATATTTGACGTGCCATGGATCTAAACTGGATTAAAATGAAACCTCTCTTTGATTAGAGTACATCCAACGGATGTCATATCGACGTCTACTAGATGAAATTGTGTCATATGGGACTGTTACTATACTAAAGTTGATTTGATTTTGTATTGTTTAAATAGTTATTTTTTATATATAAATCTTTTATTAAATGTAGTAATATAGGTATTTTTCTAAAACTTATGTGAATTTTATGCAGTAAATAATAAATATTATTATGTCTATAGTTTTTATACACTACAGTTTTTTTGATTTTGTATTGTTTATTGTTAAAAATTTATAAATAATAATTGTATTTGTCTTAAAATATCCCAGACAGATCGAAAATTCTCACATTTTGGGCAAAAATTGCGGTATTTAGACGTGTTGTAGTTTAAAAGCGGATTTTCTAATGATTTGGTGATTTTGCGATGTCTTGGCGAGAAATAGATACTTCTGGAAACATCCATCACCTAAGCTCTAGCACCAATATTAAGCGAGATAGCCTAGAAGCTTCCAGAACCTAGGCGAAACTGGTAGATTTATCCGCTAAGTCAGGTATAAATACTACAACCCGACATAGAAGAGGCAGTTTTGTGAAGACGATTATTTGTGACTGCTAGTTTTTCTCTGTCTGAGGTATTTGAGACCTGTGATAGGAAGCTGTTTCGTATTATATCTGACGAATTTCAGCTGTCTAATTGCGATTGTTACAGCGGAAATTTCTTACATCTAGTGAAATTTTTACGAATAAAAGTCTTGTGTTCATTAAGTGGTTGCTTTATTCAACTCTCAATCGACACGAACCCTTGAAGCTCGGTACAACTGGTGTCAGAATCTGGGTTGAAAAGTTGATGCAGCGTGTTACAAGAAAAATGGATATGGATTTAATGAATAGTCTTCTCGAAAAATTAGCGGAGCTTGGTTTGTTGGTTTGTTTGTCGCTCAACGGTCATTTTTTGCACACGAGGGCTAATTAGACCGGGACTTACGGCTTAAAGTGGATTCCGAACCACTACAAACATCCATGCCCAAGGTGGGATTCGAACCCACGAACTGTTGAACCGAAGGCAAGAGCGCTAACCATTCGGCTGCCAGCTCGGCTAAAAATTAGCGGAGCAGATGACTGAGATGAAAGCTGGACAAGAAGAGATTATAACCGAGATGATCAAAAAGCGGGTGAATGTCTGCAAGAATTGGCTGCCGATATTCAGTGACTTTCCCATCAAGCATTTTTTGACTGCCTAGCTGAGACACGTCAAGATCTGGCTCTCCATCCCTTCATCGATAGTGTGCGGGATCCGGAGATACTGAAAACACTTAGATTCGCCGACGTCAAAGATATCGGATCTGCCCTAGTAGACGCACATAAGATAGAGGCTGCCCAGCAGGCCGCGAGTAAAGACCGGCACTCAATCAGAGCCGTCTCTGCTACTGATACGGACTATGGTCTAAGAAAGCAAATTGAATATCTGCGGCGAAAAGTCCGTAGCTTAGAATTGAGTAAAGGTGGCAGGAGCACGAAGATTCAGTGTTGGACTTGCGGTGGAGTCGGACACGTCCGTAGATACTGTCCGAAACCAAAATATGGTGGAATTTCTAAAATGGAAATACGTCATCGCAAAGGAACTCTTCATGGAAATGCTGATGCACTATCAAGGAAACCGTGTAATGAAAGCTGCCGATATTGTTCTAGAGTTGAGAAGAACTATCAATTAGTAAATCCATTGGTACGCCAAGTTACTGTTTCACCGCCATCGAAACCAGACCCGTATAGTGATAAAGGATTTAGAGAAGCCCAAAAAGAAAACCCAGATATAAATCCAATTTTTGAATTAAAAGAATCTTACAGTATAAGACCAAGTTGGCAGGATATCTCCACCTACAGTCCTGCTACTAAACAATATTGGGCTCTTTGAGACTCACTCCATATAAGAAATGGTGTGTTATACAGGAAATGGGAGTCCGATGATGGACGTAATTTCTAATGGCAGCTTGTTCTTCCAAAATCAAGAATTTCAGATGTTTTGAAAGAATTGCATAGTAGCTCAACTGGAGGCCACTTCAGAGTAATGAAAACTCTACAGAAAGTTCGAGAACACTTTTAGAGCAAAACTAGACAAGATGTAGAAAAATGCTGTCAATCTTGTGATGACTGTGCGGCACGTAAGGGACCAAAGAAACTTAGCCGAGGAAGGTTGCAGCGGTACAACGTAGGAGCACCTTTTGAGCGGATAGCATTAGACATTTTGGGTCCTTTACCACGAATTTCAAATAGCAACAAATACATACTAGTTATCATGGACTACTTTACTAAGTGGCCTGAAGCGTTTTCAATCCCCGATCAAGAGGTGACTACAGTAGCCGAGGTTCTAGTGCAGCAATGGGTTTCCAGATTCGGCACACCCTTACAAATTCATTCAGATCAAAGGACAAAGTTCACCTCTGTTGTGCTTAAAGGAATGTGTCAAATTTTCGGAATAGACAAGACGCAGACCACGCCATTACACCCGCAATCAAGCGGCAGAGTAGAGAGGTTTAACAGAACTATCTTGAATAATCTCTCACTTATGGTTTCCAGAAATCAGCAAGATTGGGATTTGAAGCTACCGCTGTTTCTGCTTGCATATCGCAGTGCTGTCCATGAGACTTCCGGATATACTCCTTCACAGATGCTCTTTGGTCGCGAACTTCGTCACCCTTGTGATCTTCAGTTTGGTCGTCCACCGGATACATCTTCATCGCCGCAGGAATACCTTCGAGACCTTCAGGCACGTCTTGAAGATGTCCATAACTTTGCTCGAGACAGCATCAGCCTGATGACAGAGAGAATGAAGACAAGGTATGACACAAGAGTGACAGGACATGAATTTTAGAAAGGTGCCAAAGTTTGGTTGTGGAACCCGATTCGACGTAAAGGACTTTTTCCAAAGTTGCAAACCAACTGGGAAGGTCCCTACACAGTCCTAAAAAGACTGAACGACGTCATGGTTCGTATAAGGAAATCATCTTCTTCAAAATCAAAGGTAGTACATTATAATAGATTAGCTCCTTATCGTAATGTAAAAATTAGTAGACCATAGTCTCTTTGTAAATAGTATAGATAATTTTAATATTTTCTATTTTTTTGTATTTGTATTTTTAGTTGTTTGTGTGTATGTAACGTGTTCTGTATCTTCTTAAAATGTAAATTCTTTTACATTAAATTTGGCCTCCTATCAGGGGATTGTACTGCCCGGGACGTGCAGTCCTTGAGAGGGGGGCTATGTTACAAATTTATAAATAATAATTATATTTGTCTTAAAATATCTCAGACAGATTAGAAATTCTCACATTTTGGACAAACATTGCGGTATTTAGACGTGTTGTAGTTTAAAAGCGGATTTTCTAATGATTTGTTGGCGATGTCTTGGCGAGAAAACTTAACGAAGGCGAAGGTTGGCGACATTCTTGGTGACTTGGCGAGAAATAGATACTTTTGGAAACATCCACATCACCTAAGCTCTAGGACTAATATTAAGCGAGATAGCCTAGAAGCTTCCAGAAGCTTGGCGAAACTGGTAGATTTCTCCGCCAAGTTAGGTATAAATACCGCAGCCCGACCTGGAAGAGGCAGTTTTGTGAAGACGATTAGTTTTGACTGCTAGTTGTTCTCTGTCTGAGGTATTTGAGACCTGTGATTGGAAGCTGTTTCTTATTATATCTGACGAATTTTAGCTGTATAATTGCGATTGTTACATCGGAAATTTCTTATATCTAGTGATTGTTTTAGGAATAAAAGTCTTGTGTTCACACATTAACTGGTTGCTTTTTTCAACTCTCAATCGACACAAACCCTTAAAGCTCGGTATATTATAAATAGTTATTTTTTTTATAAATGCTTTTTTTAAATGTAGGAATATATTACAGATTTATTTTTCTAAAACTTATATGAATTTTATGTTGTAAATAATAATTATTATTATGACTATATAATGTATACATGTTGCTAAAATTTATACAGTAATTTCAATTTTAAATTATAAAATATTTTAGTTACAAAATATTTATATTTTTATTTGTTTTGTTTCCGTGCCACTTTCGTAGCTTGTCTGGGGTAACTTCTTCCGGGTATTGCACCATAACCATCATGAAAAAATTTATGAACTTGCATCTGGGTTCATTTATTTTGGTGCTAGGGATAAGAAAACCTTTAAGGGACTAAATATGAAGCAGTTCGCTTTTGGTAAGTGCAATGTTTAAATAAACATGTCATTGAAAATTTTCTTTTGTGAAAATGATGGAAAAATGCATTTCTCATAATAAAATTTTAATGAAATATATTTATGCAAGTGCTAATATGTAAATTCAATTCTCTGTTTGATTACTTAAGCACTATTCCCATTATAAAAGTAAAGCTCAATTTTATCTGATAATTTGAAGGTTTTTGGAACATATTTTAAACATTTTGTTAATTATTTAATTAACAAAATGTTTAAACATAAAATGTTAATTATTTAATTAAACACAAAGGTTACCATATTTATAAAGCTGCTATTTCTTTGAAGTTGAATTGGTATATAGATATTTATAACTTTTACTGAATAAAAAATATAATTATTTTTAACAATGTTATTATAAAATTAATTAATGTCTTAAATTAGTGAAGGAAATTTTCGATATTTTTCTGATTAATTTATGCTGTTTTTTACTAATGAGATTTACAGCTAATCAGTTTTATGTATTAAATGGATTGATGAAAATTGCCTTCTGGAGTTTTATTATTATTTTGTCTGAGGTTATTGATCTGAAAATGTTAATCGTTATTGTTAATTATTTTAAATGTGCTTTATTTTATTTTCAGATGCAGTGCGGTGAACTCGACAGTATTCAAAGACAACCGATGGTGAAATGATAACTCCGATAATGAACTGGTTACGTCATGTAAAGGCAAGATTTATCAATGAACGAATCAAACATTTCAGTTAATGAATATTTCTATATAATGTAAATGATTAGAATAAATTGTGTGCATTAAAAATAAATTTTATTTGTTTGTTCAATTTTTCTTGAATTAATTAATATTTACACTCTCTTGCTGGAATGTTTTCTTAAGCAAATTTTAACTTTTACCAAGAAAAATAATTCAACTTCTAAACAATGTAATAAGTAATTTTCAGAATTTTTGGTCATTATAATTTGGAATATTAAAGTTAGTGGAAAACTTTAGTTAAATAAAAGTTTATCTCTTGTATCTTGTACAAAAATGACATTGTTGAAATTGTATCTAATTAGTTAAAATATTAGGCTGAGAAATAAATAGTTATAAATTTCCCTTACTACAAAATTAATTTAAAAAAATAAACTATAAAAAATAATTTGCCTGATATTGAAATAAAAAAAATTACACTCTGCAAATAAAAATATCCTTTACTATTTTATTGTTATCCTCTAGTTATAAAAGTAATTCATCTATTTATGCATTCACTGGAAACTTCATAGAATTATTCTCAATTTTCTCAAAGAATAAAAAAATGGTTTTATTTTAAACAATAAGAAACTAAATTTTCGAAAGGTTATTTATAAAATAATGAGCATAAATATAATGCAATTTATCAATAGTGAGAATTTGATTACTTTAACAAAACTTAAAGAGTAAATCTGTCAAAAATCTAGAATATTTGATTGAAAATTAAGAAAATTTTAATGCAAAAGAAATTTCATAAGTAACAAGCTAATTAAAAACAATTTTCTCATTGTCAAGTGGACAAAAATATATGAGCCACTAAGATAGATGAGGGATTATTTCAATATCTTCGCACATCTTGAATACATCCATAAAATTTCCTAGCATAGAGCAGTGCGTATGAATACATCCAAATTTCGTCCATGAACCCATCCAATGGCAACGTCTCGTAGACTTATAGTAAACGTAAAATGGGTGGATATTTGACGTGCCATGGATCTAAACTGGGCCAAAAAGAGACGTCTACTGGATTAGAGTACATCCCGCTGATGATGTCATTTCGACGTCTACTGGACGAAATTGTGTTGTATGGGTTATATCCCCTTACACCAAGCGTGGCAGCATCTAGTTCAGGTACACTAAGAACGATAGTCTGCCCAGATGGGTCGTTCTTGATGTTAAGAATGTTCTACTCCGTTTTAGTGACCCCACCATTCTGGGCCTCGATTTTACTGAGGACCTCTTTAGGCTCCAGTTTACTGCAGATTTTCGGCAGTTTTGCAGTTATCTTGGTGGTTATGACAAGTTTCTTTGCCTCACCCACCAAGAGGTTTTGCTCCGGCTGGAGCTTATGTCACTTACAGTTTGTTCCAGCCACTTTGAGCTCCCCAGATCTGCACGGTTGACAATAAGTGCCCCATTCTCAAGTTTACAGGATATGAAGGTGTGAGCAAAACCTTCCTCATTCCTTTCTATTTTCTCGGTTAACAAGAGTTCCAGGACGAAGGTCTGTTCCTCTGTTAACCGTTTTTCCGGATGACCCTCTATGAGCACAGCCATCTTGACCGCCGTGAGAGCCACCCTGTAGGTAAATCTCCCAGGTCCTTCTCTCTTTTCAGCCTTTCCGGTATTGCCCTAGTCCATCCGGTTGCCGAGACGCTTCTCGCCTTTGGTTGCCTTGAGTTTTTCAACCCAAGTCCCCTCGGTGATTTTGTGTTCCTTCACCAGCTTCTTCCTCTGGGCACCAGAAAGTCTCTTTTTAGGCTTGATTCAGGTCAGATTGTCAGTTATGCTAGCGATAGCTTCCTGACTCTCACCAGAAGATGATGATTTGGAAGTCATTTCTACCTCCTGTGAGGGATTCATTGCTGCCCCTTCACTAGATTGCTTCTGGGATCCCTCATCTTTTTCAGCAAGGTCTGCTTCAGAGGCTTCACCAGAAAATGCAGAAAGGTTTGTTATTTATTTTGTCTTTTAAGCCATAAGATAACAATTAATAAGCTCAGGTAATATAACAGTCAACCCAGCATTGCCTGAGCTACTGGGCAAGGCAAAAAAGCTCTAGAAGTTCGCCAGGCAGCTAGAGGCTCAGTTAAGACACCATTAACGCCGTGCCAAATAGCCCTAGGCACGGGTCGCCTAACACCAGGATTTACGGGAGCTGGTTCGTGGACTCTGATTCTATATTCAAGGCTATCCTGTCATTCCTACAGGACGCTCGGTGATCCACCACCTGCCGACGCGCCTGGTAGCTGCTCAGGCCCCAGGAAACAGAGTTTCACTAGTCACAAAGTTATTTTTCAAGTGTTTAATTTTTCCTGTCGTTATAATATTTCTATATAATAATTGATACCAATTTCTAAGTTAAAGTCATTTGAATAATATACACCAGAATCTGCAATTTGTAGATTTTTCAGTATCTTGTTTGATTTAAATATGCTCGAGTCTGAGACAGGTAATTTTTCAGCAGAAGTGTCATCTATTACTAAGAGTTCTACATTGATATTCGCAGAGGGGCCACCTTTGTTTTCAAGTCTCACACTAACAACATCAAAGGTTTTCGTGTCGGGAGTTTTCGTATTAAAAAAAAGATGGACAGACATTTTTGTCTAAGAACAGGAAAATTGAATTTGTTTTGTAAATCTGTTGACAAACAGGAGCATTATGATCCTGTATCTAATATAATTCTACTTCTGATTGTTTTTTATATTCATCAAATGCTGAAAATAGCTTACAAAAAATAGTTTTGTTTTAACCTTTACACTGTGAAATCGAAGCAACAGCTTCGTCTTCATTTTTGTTTTCGATTATGTTACTCTTTATTTTGTTACTTTGAAAACAGAGAATTCGGTTATGTTTTTTATGACAGATTTTACATATTTTATTTGAACCACACTCATTAATACGATGCTTGGGACAAAGACATAAATAGCAATGACTTTGTTTTGTAGTAATTGTTTCTTCTCTTCTACTACTCTTCTAATATAAATGAATCGCATAATTCACTAGCATGTTTACATAGCAAAATAGACAATCATTTTTGGTTCTTGGCGCCAATAACTGATAAGCAGATGATTCAAAAGCTTTGAAAGCGCCTTCATTGTTGCGTCTTTCTTGTTTCTGCTCATTTTTTCTAACTGGGAGGTTAGTTTTGCTTTCACTGTTATGAGAGTTAGCGCGTTCGTGATTTGAAATTTCTTTTGTAGCAGCTTCAAAAGTTTATCTAAAGCCCCTATTACATTAGAGTTGCCCAGATTTCAGTTTAAGCAACTCCCGTAGACTTAACATTACGTGACGTCACAGCTAAAAATTTGAGCAACTCGTTCTATCCATCCAATAATATTACAGATTTTATCACAGCTGCGCAGTTGAAATTAGTAAATCATTTTGTTTTCGCCAAGTTTCATGCCAAATGAAAGTTATTGGCGTTATAAGTTGTCAAGAATGAGCAACTTTTTTGTGCATGCAGCAGCAACTCGAGCAATTCATATCGCCAATGATTTTAAACACGGATCATGTTTTGTCTTTTTTTCGCCAAGTGGAAGTAATAACATGGAAATAAGTGATTGGTTTTGATTATTGTATTTTATTTCAATCTAGCAGAATTGCTGGTATTAAAAACAAACAAAAAGGAAATGCTCTTCAGTTAGAAATAATCAACTTAATAAATTCATTTGATGAAGATTAAAAAAAAATTTTGTCTTTATTGTATTCTTTTTCAATATTATAGATGAAACACTTGATAAATTTAATAGATAGTTAAAAACTCAGATAATTAAAATTGTTTTTAATTTATTCAGCAAAGTAGATGAGAAGTGTTCCAATTTCAATATTTATTAAATTTATTGAATATTCAAACATTAATTTCATTTAAAGTTTTGTTTGTTATTCAATACATGAGACTATTTTGTCATTTTACAATGTTTACAGTTTGTGTTGAACTTACATTTGCATATTTAAACTGAAACTTCAGTCGAAATAAGTATGCCATATAAAAATATTTAGTATTAATTTTACTTTTATTTTTTCATTACATTAATTTCCTGTTTTTCTTTTTAGCAAGTTAATGCATCATAATTAAATGTTGAAGGCACAAGCATTTTGGTTTATTATTTACAAATACATATTTATAAGATTTCATTATTATTCTTCATATAATTAAAATCTTTTATACATTTTTTCCCTGGAACACACTTACATAATGTTCATTTACTCATCCAAAATATATTGCAATCTTACAACTAACTCCATTTACTTTTGACAGTATGTAAATTAGACTTAAAAATAAATTCTTATAAAGATGAAAATACTGGAGTGTACAAATAAAATAGTGAAATGATTTTAATGTAAGCAAAAATTTCTATTTAAATAAACATTAAAATATTATTCCTGTATATATTGTGTATTGAATTGATATAGATCAATATAAAATTTTAATAATTTAAAGCCTTTTTCAATTGTTTTTATGATGAAGCATTTTTAACATATTATAGATTATAGTAAAACTAAATAAAAATCAAATTTAAAAAAGGGCTGTGTTACAACTTTATGTGTTAAGAAGTTACAATTTTAATAGTGAAATTAAATACAATATTTGATTAAAATAGAAATATTGTATTTGTTCCTATTTGTGATGTAAATACAAATAATGTGAAAGTAAGTATAAAAAATATAGATGATTGCTATATTTGGAAAATAATTTAATTCACATCATGGTCAATACAGAGAGTATTTTGACTTCCAATGTAAAACAATTAACTAATCATTGAAATGAACAGTAAAGACTAATTGCAGTCACTACTGAACAATTAGAGATGAGTGTCATATAGATGAGCTTTCTCCATACACGTCTATCATCGAGTGCCTGGGAGTTTTACAATGAGCAATAATAAGTGCAAAAAATGAATATGACCTACAACTTATGGGAACTCTTGCTAAAAAAAATTCATTGTAGATATTCAAATGCCTCACCATGACCTTCAATTGCAAGATTATCAGCTATGAGGCTAAATAGAACTTCATTCTTTTAGTTTCATATATTTTTTTCAATTTGAAAATGTAATATGAAACAAATTATTCATATAATGTCATCACAAAATGCTATCAATTATTTCTTTTCTTCATTTTTTCCCACTAAACTTAAACATATATATATTCATTCAAAATATACTTGTCATTTTATTGCAGATTATAGTTTAAGAAACTGCATGTAAATAAAGATAGTGTAAAGAATCTCTGCTTTTATGTGGTGTTTGTTCAAATGTAATAAATAATTAGTTTAAAAATGCATCTTATTTTAATATGCCACAATATTTACTTTAATAAAAAGAGAAATAATTGATTTTTTCATTTTAAAAATAAATTATAAATTAAAATTCATAACTAATATATATATATTTTAAAAAATATAATTTTTGTGCATTTCCTCAACTTTTAAAATAGTAATTTGAGTTTCTTTTTTTAATATATCAATAGTTAATCATTAATTTTTTATAAGCATTGTTGTTAGGAAATTATTTTTGTATAGGAAAATCTTACAATACAATATATACAATTTTGTGTGGTGTTTATAGAATTTTATGTTTAAATTGAAGCTTCAATCTGAAATTATTTTTTCTTTCAAATTCTTAGTCTTTTTATTTAAGAATAAATTACACACACAAAAATGTGTTACGTATGTATTAGCATTGATTTTCACGTCGGCAAAGATTTTCTTTCCCCATCTTAAAAAGTAAAGGTTCACACGAAGCAAGATGGCGTGTAGTAAATAAAATTTGGCTATAAATTAAATTCCCAAATAAGAATTCATTATGAAATGTGGACACCTTCTGAGTAAAATATGGCAACCTCAAAAATGTTAGCTAAAAAAGGGATCTATTATTAAATCTAGTAAAGCTGCTATTTTCTTACAGCAAACCTGAAAGAAATCTCAAGCATTGATTGGACAAAAAGAACGAGTTGCTCAAATTTTAAGCTGTGGCGTCACGTAATGTTAAGTCTACGGGAGTTGCTCCAACTGAAATCTGGGCAACTCTAATGTAATAGGGGCTTAAATTGAAGCTTCAATCTGAAATTATTTTTGCTTTCAAATTCTTAGTTATTTTATTTAAGAATAAATTATACACACAAAAATGCGTTACTTATGTACTAGCATTGATTTTCACGTCGGCAAAGATTATCTTTCCCCATCTTAAAAGTAAAGGTTCACACGAAGCAAGATGGCATATAGTAAATAAAATTTGACTACAAATTAAATTCCCAAATAAGAATTCATTATGAAATGTGGACACCTTCTGAGTAAAATATGGCAACCTTATAAATGTTAGCCAAAAAAGGGATCTATTATTAAATCTAGTAAAGCTATTATTTTCTTACAGCAAACCTGAAAGCAATCTCAAGCATTGATTGGACGAAAAGAACGAGTTGCTCAAATTTTAAGCTGTGACGTCACGTAATGTTAAGTCTACGGGAGTTGCTCAAACTGAAATCTGGGCAACTCTAATGTAATAGGGGCTTTAAACATAAAATTCTACAAACACCACACAAAATTGTATATATTGTATTATAAGATTTTCCTTTACAAAAATAATTTTTTAACTACAATGTTAATAAAAAAATTAATGATTAACTATTGATATATTAAAAAAAGAAACTCTAATTGCTATTTTAAAAGTTGAGGAAATGCACAAAAATTATATTTTTTAAAATATATATATATTAGTTATGAATCTTAATTTATAATTTATTTTTAAAATGAAAAAATCAATTATTTCTCTTTTTATTAAAGTAAATATTGTGGCATATTAAAATAAGATGCATTTTTAAACTAATTATTTATTACATTTGAACAAACACCACATAAAAGCAGAGATTCTTTACACAATCTTTATTTACATGCAGTTTCTTAAACTGTAATCTGCAATAAAATGACAAGTATATTTTGAATGAATATATATATATTTAAGTTTTGTGGGGAAAAAATGAAGAAAAGAAATAATTGATAGCATTTTGTGATGACATTATATGAATAGTTTGTTTCATATTACATTTTCAAATTGAAAAAAATTTTATGAAATTTGTATGAAACTAAAAACAATAAAGTGCTATTCAGCCTCATAGCTGATAATCTTGTAATTGAAGGTCATGATCTCTAATTGTTCAGTAATGACTGCAATTAGTTTTTATTGTTCATTTCAATGATAAGTTGATTGCTTTACATTGGAAGTCAATATACTCTCTATATTGACCATGATGTGAATTAAATTATTTTGCAAATATAGCAATCATCTATTTTTTTATACTTACTTTCACATTATTTGTACTTACATCGCAAATAGGAACAAATACAAGATTTCTATTTTAATCAAATATTGTATTTAATTTCATTATTAAAATTGTAACTTTTTAACACATAAAATTGTAACACAGCACTTTTTTAAATTTGATTTTTAACTAGTTTTACTATAATCTATAATATGTTAAAAATGCTTCATCATAAAACTAATTGAAAAAGGTTTTAAATTATTAAAATTTTATGTGTATTTATATCAATTTAATACACAAGATATACACGAATAATATTTTAATGTTTATTTAAATAGAAATTTTTGCTTACATTAAAATCATTTCACTATTTTATTTGTACACTCCAGTATTTTCATCATTATAGGAATTTATTTTTAAGTCAAATTTACATACTGTCAAAAGTAAATGGAGTTAGTTGTAAGATTGCAATATATTTTGGATGAGTAAATGAACATTATGTAAGTGTGTTCCAGGGAAAAACGTATAAAAGAATTTAATTATATGAAGAAGAATAATGAAATCTTATAAATATGTATTTGTAAATAATAAACCAAAATGCTTCTGCCTTCAACATTTAATAATAATGCATTAATTTGCTAAAAAGAAAAACAGGAAATTAATGTAATGAAAAAATAAAAGTAAAATTAATACTAAATATTTTTATATGGCATACTTATTTCGACTGAAGTTTCAGTTTAAATATGCAAATGTAAGTTCAACACAAACTGTAAACATTGTAAAATGACAAAATAGTCTCATGTATTGAATAACAAACAAAACTTTAAATGAAATTAATGTTTGAATATTCAATAAATTTAATAAATATTGAAATTGGAACACTTCTCATCTACTTTGCTGATAAAATTAAAAACAATTTTAATTTTCTGAGTTTTTAACTATCTATTAAATTTATTGTGTTTCATCTATAATTGTTGCCACTGTCATTGTATTGTCAACTTCTTGTTAGTGTTTTATATGCTCCTATTTCTATTAATTACAATTTTAGGTTTCGCAACTTCTTCCTTCTGTTTACTATATCAGTTTCGATTAAGGATTAAAAAATATGTAACGTTTTCTGTCTATGTCTGCCGTTCTAAATATTCCTTGTAAATAGTTATTTGTATTTGTGCAGTGAAATTCAATGGTGCTTTAAATAAAGGATTAAAACTTTAAAAAGTATTACGATTTGTGACATCTGGCGTCCGTGGACACGACTGCTTCTAAAGTTTTAACGGGAATCTATAAACAAGGTACGAAATTATTTTATAGATTTGATTGCTTTCTTTAAATATTTTAATTATGGAACCATTGAAACTGAAACGAAAAGCTTTACGCACAGCATTTACGATCACTGCAAAGACTATTGATGAGGAAATTACGAAATCGAAAGTAGATGTTATTAAACTTCGTGAATTAAGTACGCAACTGACTGATAAATTTCAACGCTTAGATACGACACAGGAATATATTTCTTAGCTGTTGCTTAATGAAAACAAAGAAGACATGTATTCTAAAGATTTTAGTGAGGCCGAAATTTATAAGGATCGGTATTTATCTTTGAGATCGAAGATTGAAAACTTCGAAAACGAAACTGATTCACAATCGGTTAAATCATCTTGTGATCGAAAATATCGCTTGCCTAAGTTAGAATTAAAGAAATTTGATGGAGATATAAAATCTTTCTTAGGATTCTGGAGTCAGTTTTCTAGAATTCACGAAGATGAAAACATGCTACCTGAAGACAAATTCCAATATTTGATCTCAGCAATTGTACCTGGAACTAGAGCTGACACTTTAATAGGAAGTTTCCCACCTACGGCTGAAAATTATCCTGAAGCAATTGAGTTACTCAAGGAACAGTCAAAATCTTTGGAAAATCTTATGGCTTTCTTAAGGCAGGAAGTTAATGGTGAAGAAATGATTAATTTGGCAAGATCTGGATTTGGATGCCAAAGTAAGGTTAAAAAAGAAGTAGTTAATTCAGAAAAACCTGAAATTCCTTCTGCTTCTGCTCTTTTATCTGCTACACAAGGAAAAATTCAATGCGTTTTTTGTAAAAATTTTCACTTAAGTCAAAATTGTGGTAAAGCTGGTACGATGACTATAGAGGAAAAGAAGTCAAGTGTCTTACGGAAGGGACTTTGTTTAGTTTGCCTAAAACAAGGGCACATGGCTAAAAAATGTCATAGTAATGTACGGTGTGTCATTTGTTCAAAGAGACACTATGCAATTTTATGTCCTGATTTGCCTAACTCTAGAAGTAATGTTCCTCCTAAAAAAAGATAAGAAGGAAGAAACTATAACCACACTCTTTACGATTCCTTCTTCTACAAAACCGATCTATTTGAAAACTCTTGTTTTACTATTGAAAAATGGAGGAAGAAGTCAGTATGTACGAGCTTTATTGGATGACGATTCTCATCTTTCTTACATAGAAAAGAACTTAGCAAGAGAATTTAGACTTTCACCTACAGGGAAGGAAGTTTTATCCCAAGGTTTATTTGGAGGAGGACGAACTCCTGAAGCTAATCACTATCGCTATTTAATCAACCTTGAGAGAATCGATAAAGAGTTTTCTTGCCAAGTGTCAGTGCTTGATCAGCCATAAATTTGCCCAATGATGCCAAGAGTACGTGATAAGCATTTGCTAGCTGAACTTGAAAATCATGGCATCGTCTTAACTGATATTGGAGAAGAAGATCCTCCTATAAGATTGCTGCTTGGGGCTGATGTACTTGGAAGAATACTAACCGGAAGAATCGAAGTGCTAAAATCAGGTATATCTGCTATTGAAACTAGCCTTGGATGGAGTATTCTGGGAAGTGAGAAGAAGACAACTACAGTAAACATAGTAACCTTTTGTTTACAAAATTTTGAAATACCTAAGATTTGGGAATTAGAAAATTTAGGTATTGTCGAACCCACAGAACATAAAGCTGTGAAGTTGTTAGAAGAAGAGACTTTAGTCCATTTTCAAGAAACAGTTAAGAGAAAGGATCACAGATACGAAGTCGCCTTACCTTGGTTGACTGGCCATCCACCTGTGTATAATATGTATGATGTTGCTGAATTGAAATTGCGTTCAATAACAAAACGTTTACTAAAAGAAAATATTTTCGAGGCTTACCATGATGTTTTGAGACAATGGCAAAGGGATGGCATTATAGAATCTATTCCAGAAAATGAAATTTCGAAACCCGGCCATTACCTTCCCAATTGGCCAGTCATTAAACCATCAATTACTACAACTAAAGTTCGTCCCGTATTTGATGCTTCCTTCAAACGATCAGGTTACGCATCTTTGAATGAATGTTTAAGTGTTGGACCAAGTCTTTCAGAGCAGATTTACCCCCTTCTTTTAAGGTTTCGTACTGGAGCAATAGGAGTTATAGCTGATATAAAACAAGCTTTTTTACAGTTGAGTGTCCGACCTGAGGATCGTGATTATTTGAGATTCTTGAGGTGGAATATTGATAGATCAAAATTACAGTTCTTCAGACATTGTCGAGTTGTCTTCGGACTAACTTCGAGTCCATTTCTCTTGAATGCTAGCATTCGTCACCATCTTAGTTCACCTGAGTATCAAATTGAATCTCTTCAGACGACAGTGGAGAAGCTTAATCATGGTTTCTATGTTGACAATTTAACAATCAGTGTTGAAAGCCAAGAAGAATTAGAACAATTCAAGAAACAAGCTATGGAAATAATGAATGCAGCATCTTTTGAATTAAGATGTTGGGCTCACACTGGAATTGAAGATCAGGAAAGTCAATGCGTTCTTTGCATTAAGTGGGATACAGAAATTGATGAGCTATATTGCATTAATCATTAAACTGACACTGGATGCATGAAATTGTTTCAAAGAAAAAACTACTATCTCTAGTTAATAATATTTATTTACCTATTGGTTTCACTTCACCTGCGACACTCTTACCAAAACTTCTACTCCAGAAAGCCTGGTGGAATAAATTAGATTGGGGCGATGAATTACCATCAGATATGCTATTAAACTATCGGCGTTGGGCTAGACATTTAGATCTCATTGATAAATGTAGAATTCCTCGTAGAATACTGATTGAAAGTGTAGAAAATGCTACCATGCACATATTTACAGATGCTTCGGAATATGGGTATGCTTGCTGTGCTTTCCGGCGATGCGAATTGGACCAGGAGGTGAAAGTCTCGTTGGTTTCAGCAAAAACTAGAGTAGCTCCCGTTAAGAGGCCTACAATTCCACGTCTGGAGCTGTTAGAAGCTGCTATTGGAGCTAAAATTTGCATCGACAATATTAGAAGCTTTGAATTTGCCTTTGAAGACCTATTTTTGGACCGATTCAATGATAGTCTTAGCATGGATTAATAATTTATAGCCCTGGAATACATTTGTGGGTAACAGGATTAAAGAAATACGAAAACTGACAAATGTAGAAGATTGGCGATTTGTCCCTGGAGATATAAATCCAGCAGATTTACCTTCACGCTCGTGTAATTGGTCTGAACTTTTACAGAGTCGATGGGAGGATCCAAAATGGCTCTATGAAGGCCCAGACGCTTGGCCATACAAAGAGATAATCTTACCTGAAGAGGCAATGGTAGAACGTCGAAAGACTGTTGTCGTGAACCAGAACGTAGAACCCAAAGAAAATTTTGGAGAAAGATGTTTATACTTTTCCAGTTATCCCAGAATCATTCGCATGACTGCTTGGATATTGAGATTTTGCCAAAATATTAGAGTAAATTCTCACAAGTTGACAAAGGAACTGTCGTACGAAGAAATTGAAAGAGCCGAAGAAGCTCTGATACGAATTATCCAATCAGAATGGCCATCAGATAAACGGGAAAAATATGACCAAACAATTCATTTTTACGAAGAAAATAACGTATTGAAGGTTCTATCAAGACTACTTCTTAGACAAGATCCAGAGGACTTTGTTAGACCCATTGTTCTACTAGATCATCCAATTGTGAGGAGACTCATTGATTATACTCATAAAGAACTTGTCTCATCTACGTGAACGATTTTGGATTCCTCGGGGCCGAAGGATTGTTAAAGAAGCATTGCAAAAATGTGTAATATGTAAGAAGCATACATCAAAGCTCGTAGTGCCAATTGTTCCTGCTCCACTTCCTGTTGATAGAATCAATCGCGTTGCTGCGTTTGAAGTGACCGGAGTTAATCTAGCAGGGCCTATTTTCTTGAAAAGAGGTGAGAAAGCTTGGATCGTGATTTTCACATGTGCAGTTTACCGTGATATACACTTAGAATTAGTGACCTCTTTATCCACCGAAGCATTTATGCAAGCTATGCGGCGATTTTTTGCTAGAAGAGGACGTAGTTCTGTTATGTACTCAGATAACGGAACTATTTTTTTGGGAACGTCCAGAGCTCTCAACACCCTAAAATGGGAAGAAATCATTGCTGAATGTGCTATTCAAAAGATCAAATGGCATTTTAATCCACCAGCTGCGCCATGGTATGGAGGTTGGTGGGAGAGAATGATAGGCATCGTTAAACAGCTTTTGAGGAAGGTATTAGGACGGGATTTTGTAACGTACGAAGAAATGGTTACCTTGCTTTGCGAATGTGAAAGTATAGTCAATGGACGTCCACTTACATACCTTTATGATGATCCAAATGAGTTGAGGGCTATCAAACCTTCTGACTTCATACAAGATATAAAGGGAAATGAAAGTGTCGACTTGGACATTGTAGACGCAAAACATCTGCGTAAACGCGTTCGTTACTTACAAATCTTACGCTGTCAATTACGCCAACGGTTCCGAAAGGAATATTTGGCAGAACTTATAAGAAATAAAAGGTTACCATCGAAAAGACATAACTTGTCCCCTGGAGATGTGGTTCTCATTGGTTCAGACAATGCGAAACGCTTTAACTGGCCTTTGGGACGTGTTATTGAGCTGTTTAAAGGTAAAGATAACATCGAGCGAGTCGCTAAATTACGTACAGCCAATAGAGAAATCATTCGACCGATACAAAGAGTCTATCCTTTAGAAATGAGTCCATCTGAAATATCAGAAGTCCTACCTGAAAATATAAAAAATGACACTTATACTACTGGTGATAACAACCGCGGGTCCACTAATTCGAATAAGACGTCTTCACAAGCTGATGAGCATCGGGAAGAACAATCACAGACTATTAAGAAAACCCGCTTTGGTCGAAGAGTTGTTCCTGTGAAACGATTGGACTTGTGAACTATTCTAATGACTTATTTTCTGTGTGTTAAGAATAACATTTTATTTTTGTTGTTATTATTTTTTTATAAATGGCGTTTTGTATTGCAATGTGAATGTTTATACGCAATACAAAAGGTGGGAGAATGTTGCCACTGTCATTGTATTGTCAACTTCTTGTTAGTGTTTTATATGCTCCTATTTCTATTAATTACAATTTTGGGTTTGGCAACTTCTTCATTCTGTTTACTATATCAGTTTCGATTACGGATTTAAAAATATTTTACGTTTTCTGGCTATGTCTGCCGTTCTAAATATTCCTTGTAAATAGTTATTTGTATTTGTGCAGCGAAATTCAATGTTGTGCTTTAAAGAAAGGATTAAAACTTTAAAAACTATTACGATTTTTGACAATAATATTGAAAAAGTATACAATAAAGACATAAAAATTTTTAATCTTCATCAAATGAGTTTATTAAGTTGGTTATTTCTAACAGAAGAGCATTTCCTTTTTGTTTGTTTTTATAATACCGGCAATTCCGCCAGATTGAAATGAAATACTATAATTAAAACCAATCACTTGTTTTCATGTTATTACTTCCACTTGGCGAAAAAAAGACAAAACATGATCCGTGTTTAAAATCATTGGTGATATGAATTGCTCGAGTTGCTGCTGCATGCACAAAAAAGTTGCTCATTCTCGGCAACTTATAACGCCAATAACTTTCATTTGGCATGAAACTTGGCAAAAACAAAATGATTTACAAATTTCAACTGCGCAGCTGTGAAAAAAATCTGTAATATTATTGGCCGGGTAGAACGAGTTGCTCAAATTTTTAGCTGTGACGTCACGTAATGTTAAGTCTACGGGAGTTGCTCAAACTGAAATCTGGGCAACTCTAATGTAATATGGGCTTTAGAAATATAAATCTCTAATATATTCCTACACTTAAAAAAGCATTCATAAAAAAATAATTATTTAAATAATATAAAATCAAATCAACTATAGTATAATAACATTCCCATACGACATAATTTCGTCCAGTAGACGTCGATATGACATGAGGTGGATGCACTCTAATCCATTAGACGTCTCATTTTGGTCCAGTTTAGAGCCCTGGCATGTCAAATATCATAATACCAATTTTAGAAATGTTTATCTTTTTAATAACATATATGCTAATTCTAAGGGACTAATTTCTGGTTAAAATATATGATTTAATCTTGTACCATTTTGAATTGATTAAATAACTGAAATTACAAAATATTTAATATTTGTAATGAATCTTCAAATTAGCAAAACAAGAGTTAGATTAATAGGTAAAATTTAACATTACCATTAAAAGAACAGAACTTAAATAATCAAATATAGAATTGAATTTACATACATACATATATATATATATATATATATATATATATATATATATATATATATATATATATATATATATATATATATATATATATATATATATATATATATATATATATATATATATATATATATATATTAGTGATCAATATAAACAGAAATGTTATTTACTAAGGAATATATTAAATGTTTTGATTAAACATTTTAATCATTTTTACAACAGTAAACTCTTAATAAAATTTAATACATGAAATATTTATTTACTATTTGCACTCAGTAGAAACAAATTGCCATGTTTTTAATTCTTAAAAGGATTTATTTTCTCTTGCTCTACATTAGTTCCAAATAAGCATAAATATTGTAGAAAATTTTTAATTTTTTTTAATTTGCTTATTTTAAATTTAATCTCATCCTCAGGTATATAAATTTGTTATTCTCATTTAACTGAAAAGGAAAACAAAATTTAGAATTATAAATGAGGTACATTTTATCTCTTAAAAATACAAATCAACTTTATCAACCAAAATAATTAAAGCATAACACAATAAAAAATTTAAAATCAAATAAATATTAAAAGCTAACTATTTATAAAACAAAATATTTTTTCAATTTATTTGAAACTAGGTTTAACCCATCATAAGCAATTTTTCATGCATAGCAGAGCAGAATGTGAAACACTATAGAAAAAATGAATTTCCAATCAACATTCAATAAATAAATGTTTACTGTGATCAAATGTGTACAACTTATTTAATAATATTGAAATTAGACTAATAAAGAAGATAGATATTTAATAGAACTGAAAATCAGGTTATTATGTGAAACGTAGATGCCATTCAGTTCATTTTCGCCATTTAAGTCTTTGAAGTCTGTAGAAAAGTGAACTACTACAAAATAACTTTAAAGGAATACAATTAATAATAGAAGAATATTGATATTTCTGTTTAAATCTAAATCAGAGAATCATTTATTAAATCAAATTAATCAATAATGATCTTTAAAATGGTGAGAGAGGTTGGAAAATTATTGCAAAGAATTTTTAATTTTCCAATTAATTTTCCATTATTTTCCTCTGTTACAAATCAATCATTGGTGCCAGTAAACTGTTGTGTATTAGCATTTCCTATTGTATTAATCCTTATATTAATTTGAAGATTAAAAATTTCAATTTCATTCCACATTAATGAATATTTTAGGCTAATATTCAGGCTATGTAACTGAAAATTCATGCTGAACATTTGCTGAGTATATACGTAAATATTCTCAGCATATGTAAACAAAAGCTCTAATGTAGATGCTTTTTGCTTCCCTATTTCAGAAAATGATAGGATTGAAGTTTAGCAAAAGGAAATAGGTAGATAACAGTAATGAATCAGTTTGGATAACACATACTTTTTTGTTTATTATTTCCAATAACTGTTAATTGAATGAGTTTCTAATAATAACAGATGTGGGTATTTACCTAGAAAATGACATATTTGCTTTATAAAAAAATGCCCGATTTCCTCAAGAAACTACACTAACAGCTTCTTACTCCAGAAATGAAAGGAACGAAATTCAGCGGCAATGAAGTTTTGTTTTGAGAAAAATCCTTATTCTCCCCATTCACACACGTGACTGTTTTAAAACAGTCATTAAGTGATGCTGCATTTTAAGGTGCCTCATTTTTTCCAGGAAGTGATAAATTTTCATAAGCCTATGAAAATTCAATAAAAAGCATAAGTTAAAAGTATTTGAGTGTCAAAAAAAGTATAGATGAATATTATTCATAATTATATCGTATGATAAATATCATTCATAAGTATATCATGCTGGTCACATTTGGGTAAACATTCAAACGAGTGATTGTTGGAAAGCGTTTGTAGATGCAAAAATTATATATACTCCAAACTTCTTCATTACTACTGATACCCATCTCCTAATGCTGAACGTCATTTTTATCGTTTTCGGAAATTGTTAAACCGCAAACAAGTGCGTCTAAGCAAATCTTACATATGTTAAGAAGCTCTGTTTGCATAGGCGTAGTTCTGATAAATGTTTAATCCAGTTTGCTAGAAAATGCTGATGTAATTTTATTAAAAATATTGTATTTAGTTATTTTGAAACCTCCAAGTGTATCTTAGAATTACCGTTAAGTTTCAAAATATAAGTATACAAAGTTTCAGTCAGGTCTGCCAAGAAACTTAGATTTGTATACGACATATATATGAATACATATACAAAATCACACCTTGGTTGATTAATTTTATATATATATATATATATATATATATATATATATATATATATATATATATATATATATATATGTATATATATGTCGGATGGTTATAAAAAAGACTATCTTAATATATGAATCTCTAGCTATTGTATCATTTACCTAAAGCGAATGTTTTGGTGCAAGACATTTTGAAGAATGAGCGCCCGACCCATATGATAAACAACAGTTGTAATTTGAGAATTATGATTACATTAACAAAATTTTCAAAATTAGAATTAAAAATAGCTATTTTATTGGAATGTGATCAAAACAACAAGAAAAAACATGAATAAAGTTGAAATGGTACCGGTAGTACGAATATCGCCTACATCAGGTGGGACAAGAACAACCAATAAGGACAGAGAAGCAATAGAGAAAAAAATTATTTATTCTGTTTCACACACAAATTTTCCACGTATTTTCCCTCAACCATGATGACACTTTGCATATGGACGATGGTAAATAGCACGAAGTACCAACTATGTTGAAAAAAATGTGGGACATCATGGACACAAGGGATTGTATAGTTCAAATTATATAAAATTTGTGAATTAAAGCATAGACATTAGACTTTGAACCCTGCAACCAAAAATTCCTTAAATTGAGATCGGGGGATCTTGATAGTTATGGAAATGTTAAATACTGTAGAATAACTTGATCAATAATTTTCGTTGTTAGTAACGTGTAATAGAAGACCCTACAGGACAAATGGAATCAATGAGCAGCATCTTGTCAATACGCGTCTCATTGTACATTTCACTGTAGCAATTCGCGAACCACCTAACTTGTTGCCAATCCGTACAGGTTTAGAGTAGACTTGAGACAATAACCTTTTATAGATTAGTGGTCCGTGTTCAGTGCGAATTACAGAATTAAGACTTCAGTTTAATGGGAATATATTTATTACACTATTTATACTACATCACATAATCGGCCGCGTACCAAGTAGCTGGTTCCTTCAAACTCCTCTGATCAAGTGGTCAACTAAAAAATCACGTTCTCCCTCGCGCGCCTTCTTCCCCCAAGAGGAAAAGGGAGTCGGAAGTGCATTTCCTGATAGACCAGTACGTCTGTATCTTGGAGCGTAAGCATTTGTTTCCCCCTATCTAGATGGCAGATGGCAGAGAGGGGGAAATGCTCCTTTCCCTTACTAATTAGTACGTGAGAAAGGCTACCCATACAACACAATTTCGTCCAGTAGACGTCGATATGACATCATCAGCGAATTGTACTCTAATCCAGTAGACATCTCATTTTGGTCCAGTTTAGATCCATGCCACGTCAAATATCCACCTATTTTACGTCCACTATACGTCTACGAGACGTTGCTAGTGGATGGTTCATGGACGAAATTTGGATGTATTCATACGTTTGCTCTATATAAAATTAATTTCTTATCAATCTGATTAATACATAAAACGGATTGGATGTAAATCTCATTAGTAAAAAACAGCGTAAATTAATCAGAAAAATATCAAAAATTTCCTTCACTAATTTAAGACATTAAGTAACTTTATAATAACATTGTTAGAAATATTTATATGTTAATTCAGTAAATGTTTTAAATATCTATTTAGCAATTCAATTTCTGAGAAATATCAGCTTTGTAAATATGGTAACCTTTGTGTTTGTAAAAATGATTAAAATTACAAAATGTTTAAAGTATGTTACAAAAACCTTCAAATTATCAGATAGAATTGAACATTACTTTTAAAATGAAAACAGTGCTTAAGTAATCAAACAGAGAATTAAATTTATATATTAGTGCTTACATAAATACATTTCATTAAAAAATTTTTTATGAGAAGTGTTTTTTTTTTTCATCATTTCTACAAAAGAAAACTTTCAATGACATGCTTATTCAAACACTGCACTTACCTAAAACTGCTTCATATTTAGTCCATTAAAGGTTTTCTTATACCTAGCACCAAAATAACTGAACTCAGGTGCAAGTTTATTGGTCATCAATTTTTTAATGATGCTTATGGTACAATTCCCGGAAGAAGTTCCTTTAGACAAGCTTAAAAAGTGACACTGAAAAAAAAAACAAATAAAAATATAAATATTTTATAATTAAAAACATTTTGCAATTTAAATTTGAAATTACTGTATAAATTTTGGCAACATCCATACATTACATAGTTTTAATAACAATTATTATTTACAGCATAAAATTCACATAAGTTTTAGAAAAATAAATCTAATATATTCCTACATTTAATGAAGCATTTATATATAAAAAAATAACTATTTAAACAATACAAAATCAAATCAACTATAGTTTAGTAACAGCCCCATACAATACAATTTCGTCCAGTAGACGTCGATATGACATCAGGTGGATGTACTCTAATCCAGTAGACGTCTCATTTTGGTTCAGTTTAGATCCATGGCACGTCAAATATCATATTACCAATTTTAGAAATGTTTATCTTTTTAATTACATATATGCTAAATCTAAGGGACTAATTTCTGAGGAAAATATACTATTTAATCTTTTATCCTTTGGAATTGATTAAATAACTGAAATTACAAAATGTTTAAAATTTGTAATGGATCTTCAAATCAGCAAAACAAGAGTTAGATTAATAGGTAAAATTTAAATTACCATTAAAAGAACAGAATTTAAGTAATGAAATAGAAAATTGAATTTACATATAAGTGCTCAATATAAACAAATGAAGGGATATATTAAATGGTTTGATTAAACATTTTTATCATTTTTACAACATAAAACTCTTAATAAAATTTAATACATAAAATGTTTATTTACAATTTGCACTCAATAGAAGGAAATTTCCATGTCTTTAATACTTTAAAGGAGTTATTTTCTCTTGCTCCACATCAGTTCCAAAAATGAGCTTAAGTAATACAGAAAAATTTTAATTTTGAAAAATGTGTAAACATAATAAATAATAGCTTTTTTCTGGTCAGATTAAATTAATTTTTTTAATTTGCTTATTTTACATTTAATCTCATCCTCAGGTATATAAATTTGTCATTCTCATCTAACTGAAAAGGAAAACCAAATTTAGAATTTATGAATGAGGTATTTTTTTTATGTCTTAAAATACATTTAATTGAACTTTATCAACCAAAGTAATTAAAATATAACTTTTTATTCAATTTAGATCAATGAAGAAGAGATATTTAATAGAACTAAATCAGGTAATAGTGTGAAACGTAGATTCCATTCAGTTTATTTTTGTTTGTATAGTCTTTGAAATCTGCAGAAAAGGAAATTAGTACAAAATAATTTTAAAGGAATACATTTAAAAATAGAAAAATATTGATATTTCTGCTTAAAAATAAATCAGAGCATCATTTATTAAATCAAATTAATCAACAAAATTTGAATGGAAATACACAAATAATATTCATTCCAGAAACTTTGTTCCTTTTTTGTTTATGTAAGCATTTTGTTCTTAATTTCTTTGAGAGCATGAGCTCTTAACTTCCTTTCGGGCTATACACATACAAACAAATGGTTTGAATTTCAGAAATTTTACTTAGTTACCTACCGATTTCATTTTTTATAATAAACTTAATTTTTCTCATACTAAAAGGTTTTAACTAAATTGATTTAAAAATAACTTTAGTGGAAAAATGTAATCAATGTATTAAGAGTTTCATTAGCTATTATAATTTATGATATTTTTTCCTGAAAAAAAGCATGCATGTATGTATTAATTATATATATATTAAGTGTATTTAAAAAATAATTCATTTTGAAGATATTATGATCAGATGGTTTTTGTAAGAGTATTAAACAAAATAAGAATGTACAGAATATCCAACATTACAAACATTATGGAAGTAGGAAATTTAGCTTCCAAATTAAGAGTACTCAAAATCTTATAGAAAATCACATTCATAGATCACAGACAGTCACATTCTGAGTGCTAAATGACTGAAGATGTAAGTAATTCATACTAAATCATTTTACATAATCTTAGACATCTTTTTTCATTAAAATAAAAAAATGCTTACCATGTGAATAAATACTTAAATTTGTAGAACCTTTAGTAGACATTCCAGTGATAGTTAGGTTTATCATATCATATCAAAATGGATTACCAAGATTTGCACACAAGCCAGAATTATCCCCAACCAAAATCATTCACGTCAAGGGTTGTGGGCTCTGCTAGGATCCAATCCTGGTATAAAATGCTTTTAGCAGAAGTATATTGACATTCAAATCCCATTAAGAATTGCAAAAATGTTAGGATAAAAGTAGTGAAAATACATAACTTTTATAACAGAAAATAACAAAAATTTCAAAAAGGTACTATAATTATGATTATAGACACTTAAAAACTGTGGATTTTATACTTTAATTAAAAAGGCAGGCTTAAGTTAAAAAAGTCAATAGAAATAATAAAATCATATTAGACTGACTATTACCAAAAAAATTTGAAAATACATAAAGAGGAAAGTTCCCTTTTATAGAAATTAAAATGAATAAATCAGATTTACAAAAATTATAACAAACTGCATCTTTTTTTCAATCAAGTAAAAAATTCTTTAAAGAAAATAAAATTAGAATTAGTTCACCAATATTTTATTTAATTTAGCTTTCGTGCAGCAACCATTTTCTTAATATCGAAATATACGCCACATCTTGTCATCAAAAAGTGATGGGTTCTCAATTGCTAACTTATACCCATTAATTATATTCATTTAGAAAATGATAAAAGAATAGCATTTGATTACCCAGTCTTCTTAAATATTAAAGCAAAACATAAAATCAATATAAAATTTTAAAAATGTTTTCTTTTCATAATTGTGCACCTTAATCACAAATTATTTAATTTGAATTTAACCTGAGAGCAAAAGCAATATTTTTAATTTCATAAGTGACAAAAATTATAATATTTCACTATGGAAATTACTATTAGATTAACCAAATGCACATTATTAGGTATTCATTTACATAATTTGCATTTCGTACATTTTATACATATAAAAATTTACATTACCGACTTTCATAAGCAATATACATTTTAATAAAGATTTCATAACTAATATCAGTAGCAGAATAACTGCGATTAAGCTTAGGTTATAAACACTAATCCAGCAAGCAGAAACAGCACAATTTTACAAAACAATTTACATAACGTTAATTTAGAATACAAATGAAATTACCATTTTTACTCGAGTTTGTAATATGCTATATCAATGTTCAAAAAAAATGAAAATAAACCTAATCAAACAACAACGAATCTTGCGAGAAATCACATATAAGCGGGATTGATCATTCATGTTGCCATAAAAATAAAGCAACTGGTAGTATTTAGAATGGATGATATTATTATTGACGTCAATCATTAGAAAACAAACCTTCCTGAGGATGTCACAATATGCGTCGCGGGTAAACAGAAATATTGTAATCTGTATAACTTTTTGCAACAATCAGAAAAAACGAAAAATCGTTAGACCTTTAATTGATTATATGACATGAAATTTTCTTCGCCAAAATTGATTGAACATGACAATATGTCTGCTACGCCACTGATGTCAATATTAACTACAAATTGTCCTTATTTAACGTAACTGTTATTATATAAAAGTTACTTAAATAACCGGTTGTTTAAAAAAAGTGATATTAAATAACAGCCTTTTAAATGGACTACATTAGTTTTGACGTCATTCATTATTAAGTTTTTCTAAGCAATCAAGCCACAAAATAGGAGATCCGGTATCCAATTTATATATTTTCTTCAATTTATATATTTCAATATTTTCTTTTTGAAATTAGAAAAAGTAAGTAAAAAAAATCAGTAAGATAGAAAAGTCTGAACCAAATTGTTTAGAAACCCCTTAGCTTAACAATCCCTATTACATTAGAGTTGCCCAGATTTCAGTTTGAGCAACTCCCGTAGACTTAACATTACGTGACGTCACAGCTTAAAATTTGAGCAACTCGTTCTTTTCGTCCAATGAATGCTTGAGATTTCTTTCAGGTTTGCTGTAAGAAAATAACAGCTTTACTAGATTTAATAATACATCCCTTTTTTGGCTAACATTTTTAAGGTTGCCATATTTTACTCAAAGGGTGTCCACATTTCGTAATGAATTCTTATTTGGGAATTTAATTTGTAGCCAAATTTTATTTACTATACGCCATCTTGGTTCCTGTGAACCTTTACTCTTAAGATGGGGAAAGATAATCTCTGCCGACGTGAAAATAAATGCTAATACATAAGTAACACATTTTTGTGTGTATAATTTATTCTTAAATAAAAAGACTAAGAATTTGAAACAAAAAATAATTTTAGATTGAAGCTTCAATTTAAACATGAAATTCTACAAACACCACACAAAATTGTATATATTGTATTGTAAGATTTTCCTTTACAAAAATAATTTCTTAACAATAATGTTTATAAAAATTAATGATTAACTATTGCTATATTAAAAAAAGAAACTTAAATAACTATTTTAAAAGTTGAAGAAATGCACAAAAATTATATTTTTTTAAAAAAATATGTATTAGTTATAAATTTTAATTTATAATTTATATATATTTTTAAAATGAAAAAAAAATCAATTATTTCTCTTTTTTATTAAAGTAAATCTTTATTGTGGCATATTAAAATAAGATGCAGTTTTAAACTAATTATTTATTACATTTAAACAAACACCACATAAAGCAGAGATTCTTTACACTATATTTAAATGCTTTATTTACAAACTTAAAATATAATCTGCAATAAAATGACAAGTATATTTTGATTGAATATATATATTTTTTAAAGTTTCGTGGGAAAAAAATGAAGAAAAGAAATAATTGATAGCATTTTGTGATGACATTATATGAACAGTTTGTTTCATATTACAATTTCAAATTGAAAAAAATGTTAAGAAATTTGTATGAAACTAAAAGAATGAAGTGCTATTTAGCCCCATAGTTGATAATCTTGTAATTGAAGGTCATGGTGAGGCATTTGAATATCTACAGGGAATTTTCTTCTAGGAAGAGTTCACATAAGTTGATGGTGACATTCATTTATTACACTTGTTATTGCCCATTGTAAAACTCTCAAGCACTTGATAGACGTGTAGGGAGAAAGTTCATTTATGTGACGCTCATCTCTAATTGTTCAGTAGTGACTGCAATTAGTCTTTATTGTTCATTTCAATGATTAGTTAATTGCTTTACATTGGAAGTCAAAATACTCTATATGTTGACTATGATGTGAATTAAATTTTGAAAATATAGCAATCATCTATATTTTTTATACTTACTTTCACATTATTTGTATTTACATCACAAATAGGAACAAATACAAGATTTCTATTTTAATCAAATATTGATTTAATTTCATTATTAAAATTTTTGTAACTTGGTGAGAACTTATTTTGTGTAACAGCACTTGTATTGCAAAAACTTCACATCTTGTAAATAATGTGGTTGCAGCTAGAAAAAGGCTTAATGATTTTTCTCACTAGTTATTCTACTAATTATTTAATATTCTAAGCACTCATTTTACCCAGAGCCCTTTTTAAATTTGATTTTTAACTAATTTTACTATAATGTATATATTAAAAATGCTTCTTCAAAAAAAATAATTGAAAAAAGACTTGAAATTATTAAAATTTTATATTGATTTATATTAATTTAATACACAATATATAGAGAGATAATATTTTAATGTTTATTTAAATAGAAATTTTTGCTTACATTAAAATCATTTCACTCTATTTTATTTGTTCACTCCAGTATTTTCATCATTATAGGAATTTAAGTCTAATTTATACATACTGTTAAAAACAAATGGAGTTGTAAGATTGCAATATATTTTGCATGAGTAAATGAAATCATGTAAGTGTGTTCAAGGGAAAAAATGTATAAAAGAATTAAAATAATATGCAGAATAATGAAATCGTATAAATACGTATTTGTAAATAATAAACCAAAATGCTTGAACCTTAAACATTTAATTATAATGCATTAACTTGCTAAAAAGAAAATCAGGAAACTAATGTAATGAAAATAAAAGCAAATTTAACACTAAATATTTTTATATGGCATACTTATTTCGACTGAAGTTTAAGTTTAAATGTGCAAATGTAAGTTTAACACAAACAGTAAACATTGTAAAATGACAAAATAGTCTCATGTATTGAATAACTAACACAACTATAAATGAAATTAATGTTTGAAAACTCAGTAAATTTAATAAATATTGAAGTTGGAACACTTCTCATCTACTTTGCTGAATAAATTAAAAACAATTTTAATTATCTGAATTTTTAACTATTTATTAAATTTATTAAGTGTTTCATCTATAATATTGAAAAAGTATACAATAAAGACACAAAAATTTTTAATCTTCATCAAATGAGTTTATTAAATTGATTATTTTTAACTGAAGAGCATTTCTTTTTTGTTTGTTTTTAATACCGGCAATTCTGCTGTATTGAAATGGAATATAATAATAAAAACCAATCACTTATTTCCATGTTATTACTTCCATTTGGCGAAAAAAAGACAAAACATGATCCGTGTTTAAAATCATTGGCGATATGAATTGCTCGAGTTGCTGCTGCATGCACAAAAAAGTTGCTCATTCTGGGCAACTTATAACGCCAATAACTTTCATTTGACATGAAACTTGGCGAAAACAAAATGGTTTACAAATTTCAACTGCGCAGCCGTGAAAAAAATCTGTAATATTATTGGACGGATAGAACGAGTTGTTCAAATTTTTAGTTGTGACGTCACGTAATGTTAAGTCTACGGGAGTTGCTCAAACTGAAATCTGGGCAACTCTAATGTAATAGGGGCTTTAGAGTTGCCCAGATTTCAGTTTGAGCAACTCCAGTAGACTTAACATTACGAGACGTTACAGCTAAAAATTTGAGCAACTCGCTCTTTTCGTCCAATGAATGCTTGAGTTTTCTTTCAGGTTTGCTGTAGGAAAATAATAGTTTTACTAGATTTTATAATAGATCCCTTTTTGGCTAACATTTTTAAGGTTGCCATATTTTAATCAGAAGGTGTCACACATTTTATAATGAATTCTTATTTGGGAATTTAGTTTGTAGCCAAATATTATTTACTATGCGCCATCTTGCTTCGTGTGAACCTTTACTTTTAAATAGAGATGGCAAAAACAGTTACTTTCGGATAACTAGTTATCATCGTTACGTTCCAAGGTAATAACATGTCTAAAAAGCGTTATCAAATAACGACCTTTTCGAAAATTTATTCCAAGAAATGCGTTCCCTTTGACTTTCTTGGAAATTCCAGGCAGCGAAAGGAAGCTTTCGTGGAGTGACAAAACTGGTTTTTTGAGGAAATGAGGTGTAAGGGGAACTTTAGAGACTGAGCATCAAAAATCACTTACTGAAAGAAATTTTAATGATTTTTGCTATATTCTTTAATCATTTTTTTAAGAATTTCCTAATACGGAAGTTATACATTGAAGCCTAAACTGATTTTCATTTACTTATTATTTAAAGTAATTGCAATGGATTATATTAGATTTTTATTTTTTATTTATTTTTTTTTACTGTCAATTGATTTTTCTCAGTTAAAAATTCTTAAGTAAAGTGTATATATATAATTTGTTTCCCAATGATATTAACTGCTGTGTCATATGTATGATCAGTAATTTTACACACGGCTAGCTTATTTCTATATTTATTTAACATCTATCTATGTAACACAGAGAAACCACACACACACAACACAGAAACGAAACCATAAGAACATTAAAACAAAACAACTCTGATAATCATACTCGAGTAGCAGCAGTCTCTAGGGTTAGAGCTCAACTCGTTCATTCAGTTCGTTTATGACCGTTAGAGGGCGTTGCTCTGTTTCAGACTCCCCCTCTGGCTCTGAAATCGTCTCGATGATGAGCCAGGATTTGATTGTCTGATTTTTGGAGGTCTCCCTCGTTTTCTTAAGGGAGCAGCTGGACCTCTGTCTTTCTATGAAGGTAGTTGGTATGGCCTTATTACATTCGTGTGATATGTACCTAACACTTGATCAGGTGCAGCAGGATCTGCAATATCATAGGTAGTTGGAGACCTGTTTGTGAGTATGAAGTATGGACCTTCACGACTTGGCATAAATATTTTACTTTTCTTGTTCCTGGAATTACTTATTTGATGTAAAGTAATCCACACTTTGTCACCTGGCTTATAATAAGCCTGTCTATGTTTTTTGTCAAAGTAAACCTTTCTTCTATCCTTCTTCTTCTTCTTCTTCTTAATATTGGGTTTGTATGTCATTGGGCACCTCTGCTTTTATCAGCATTTGTACCATTAACTCCAAATCCAATGTTTCCTAGTTCCAGTTACTCGGGTCACCCACTTTACTAATAAAGACCGATAACCCTTTAATGGAGTCTAGGTGTAACTCTCTAGTATGGAAGAAGCCTAAAGAAGTTATCTAGGGAGGGCAAGAGCCTCACATTCGTAAATGACATGCTCTGCCGTTTCCTCTTGCATATGACATTTCCAGCAGATAAGGTCTTGCTGAAACAGGTCCATCTGGTCAGAAAGTCAGTCATGCTAGGAATAGCTTCCTGACTTTCACCAGAAGAAGATGGTTTGGAGGTCATTTCTACCTTAAGTGAAGGATTCATTCATTGCTGCCTCTTTACAAGATTGCCTCTGAGTTCCCTTGTCTTTTTCAGCAAGGTCTACTTTAGAGGCTTCACTTGCAAATGCAGAAAGGTTTGTTACTTCTTGTGTCTTTTCAGCCACAAGATAACTATTAAAAAGCTCAGGTAATATAAGTCCAACAAACATTGCCTGAGTTACTGGGCAAGGCAAATTACTCTAGAAGTTCGCCAAGCAACTAGAGGCTCCGTTAAGACACCAATACCGCGGTGCCAATTAGCCCTAGGCACGGATCGCATAACACCAGGGTTTACGGGAGCTGGTTCGCAGCCTCTGATTCTATATTCAAGGCTATCCTGTCATTCCTACAGGACATTCGGCTATCCACCACTTGCCGACGCGCCTGGTGGTTGCTCAAGCCCCAGGAAGGTACACGTACCCCCTGGTTCCAGGTTCTTCTATCCTGCTTTTGTTCTACTCGCTCCCTAATTTGAGGAGTTAGACGATCAAACCTTTTCAAATAGGGTGTTATTTCAGGGACAAAGTTGTCATTATTAATAATTGAGTGACGAACATCATCCGTCGTCCTAAGCCCTCTGCCGAATTATAGATGAGCGGCAGTGTGACCAGTGGTGTCACATGTAGCTGTATTCATGGCAAAATGAATCATAGGAAGATGCTTTTCGCAGGTATCATGTGCATCGCCTACTAAGATGGCTAATCTAAGCTTCAAATCTCTCTTCTTACGTTCAGAGAGATTCGCTTGAGGATGATAAACAGGGATGAGGTCCTGTTTGATATCTAACAAATGACAAATTTGCTGCATGACGGCACTAACAAATTGAGATCCGTTGTCACAGATTAATCTACGAGGAAGTCCATAGCGTAGATAAACTTCCTCAAGTGGCGTTTTGGCACAGTTTGACGCTGTGGCTTCATTAAGAGCAAATAACTTAACCCATTTGGTACTCGTGTCCTCCACAATAAATATCCATCTCTTTCCTGTTGGGGTTTCTGGGAGAGGACCAAAGAGATAAATTCGAATCTTTGTGCATAAATAGGTGTTCTAAGCAGACCAACAGGTTTCTGGTTTGTTGGTTTATACCGATTACATTCTGCGCATGTTTTGACATAATCAGAGATGTACTTCCTCATGCCTGGGAAAAAATATCTAGAAGCTATCTTATTGTAGGTACCTTCTACGCCATAATGACAAACTGTAGGAGCATCATGGTGTTCTTGCAGAATTCTTTGTCGTTCTTGGATGGGAACAACTAATTGGGCATCGTCTGAATCCGTTTCAGGCGAATAACGATACAAAACACCTTCGTTCATTATATATCCTCGACTGACATAGTTAGCCAAGCTTCATCCTTATCATTGTTTTCCAGACAATCGATAATTTTCTTCAGATCTGGATCTGCCAACTGTTCTTTACGAATATCACTTGATTTCCTAGTTGGCATATCGACAGAGATTGCATGCATTTCACAACTTGGATGATCGTGAAAGTAAGTTGGTCTTGATAACATATCAGCCACAACATTTGCTTTTCCAGGTGTATATTCTATTTTCAAGTTAAGTGATTGGATCTTTAAAGACCATCTTTCTAAGCGTCCTGAGGGAGACTTTATGATCAGAAGCCATTTAAGAGTTTGATGATCAGAAGCAATAATCACTTCTTGATGGTCAATGTAGCCATGAAATTTTTCCAATGCCCAAATTACTGCTAAAGCTTCGCGCTCAGTAGTGGAATAGTTGCGTTCTGCTGGAGTCAACAAACGACTCGCATATTCGATAACATGTTCTTCTGGGCTATTTCCTTGTAGATGGACTGCACCAAGGGCATAGTTACTAGCATCAGTGCGAATTGCAAAAGGCATAGATCCATCCGGTTGTTTTAACACAGGGGCTGTTGTCAAGCGTTCCTTCAAAGTTTCGAAAGCCTTTTGCTGTTGTATTCCCCACGACCAATTGACTTTTTTCTTAGTTAGGTAGCTAAGAGGTCGTGCTATGTCCGCAAAGTTCGGAACATATCTTCTAAACCATGAGCAGGTTTGTAAGAACGATTGGAGTTCTTTGACATTATTTGGAACCGGAATTCTTTGAATGGATGCAATTTTCTCTCGATCAGCTTCAATTCAATTTCTGGTGATCCAAAATCCTAAGTACTTAACACGTTCACATAAAAAACTGCATTTATCTCTATTTGCATGGAGCTTAAATAGAGAAAGTCTTTCAAAAACAGTCTTTATGTCTTTCAAATGCTTGTCAAATGTATCTGATAGGACTATGATATCATCCAAGTATGAGAGTACGAAGACATCCTTCAGACCACTTCTGAATTTGTCTATTAGGCGTTGAAAAGTGACAAGTGGCTTTCTTAATCCAAAAGGCATACGTAGATAACGATAAGTGCCAAAAGAACAAATAAAAGCAGTTTTGTCCAAGTCAGCCTCAACTATTTGAACCTGATGATAACCAGATTGTAAATCAATGGTAGACATATAGGTTGTCGGTGTCGCCTCGTTCAAGAGATCGTCCATTCGAGGTAATGGGTAAGTGTAAGGTTTTGTAACAACATTGAGACCTCTGTAATCTACACAATCTGATTTTCCCATTGGGCTTTTCCATGAGTACAACAGGAGCAGCATAAACTGATTCATATGGTTCGATTATATTCTTTGCTAACAGTTCATTAATTTGTTCTTTAAGTATTTCTTTCTTGGCTGGAGACATACGATATGGTGGAACAGATACAGGATGAGGTTCTAATGTCTCTATTCTGTGCTTAATGAAAGGAGTGGGCTCTCCCCCTGGTTCAAAGCAATGTTTATAACTTTGAAGCAGGCAATTTAGTTTGCCTTTTTGTGTCTCTGTTAGATGTTTCCCTTCATCACTTCTCAAGTGAACTACAATTGTCGTTTCAGGCACTATTGAAGTTTTAGAAGTGTTTGATGCTTCTCTTGCATTAGTAGGTTTTACGTAGAACAAATACTGTCTCTTCGGAATTTCGCAAAAATGCCAAGTCCCATTTTGAACATCAAGAACAATACCAGCTGCGTGGAGAAAATCTCTTCCTAAGAGTGTTCTGTTATCTTTGACTTTAGGTAGAACGAGAAGCTCTGTTGACACACTTTTACCTTCTATACACAGACTAACAATAGTTTTAAGGGTAACCATGGACTGAAGTTTTCCATCAGCTAAAGTGAGCGAAATTTTCTTGTTTTCAAAAGCAACTCCATTATCTCGTAAAAAGTTATATAACTTTTCTCCTGCAATAGAATGTGAAGCACCAGTATCTGCACAAACTGCAGTCTTCTTACCGAACAATTCAAAGACAATCATACTTGACAGATCTGCAGTTACATTATTAGTGAATAAGTTCATGCAATTAACAGTTGTATCTTCATGTTTAGAACCTGCGCAAATAGGACATTTTGATCTGATTACTCCAGGCGTTCCGCAACCAAAACATTGAATAGATGATCTTCCACCTAATCTAGAAGTAAAGGAACGAGTTATTGGATCTTTTGAATATCGATTTTGAGCATTTTCTGAAGCATTAACCACAGGACTAAATTTTCTATCTGGGATAGTTTTTCTGTTTTCATTTCTTGAATAGATTTTCCTTTGAGACTGGTTCAATTGCTTCTTTGTTCCTTGCCGGACATTCTCATAAGCATCCAGTTTTTCAGCTATATCTAGGGGATTAATCTAAATTGCCCAAGAGTCAAGAAAATGATCTTTGACTTCTGGTGGAGTTCTTTTCTTAATTTGATCAGCAATTATTAAGTTTTTGAGTTGATCAAAAGTTGTAATATTCGTTTCTTTTATCCATCCCTCAAAATAAAAAGTTAATTCAAAGTAAAAGTCTCGCCATGTTGTATCAGAACTTTTTCTGTGTTGAGAAAATAATTGTCGAAACTTATCAGCAGTAACCCTAAATCTTTTAAGGAGCATTTCCTTCACCTTTTGGTAATCTTGTGCATCTTGTTCATTTTCTCTAGCAAGCAGTTGTGCTATTTCAACTGAAAGAGCCAATTAAATATGGTATCCAAGACGACTCGGGAAGATTCATAAATTTTAACGGTCTCTCAAATATAATCAAAAACAGTCCAATTTCATCTTCTTTTGGATTAAATTTAGGAATGATACGATTGAGTTCGAATTTTGGACATTCAAAATCAGAAGAGCCTACAATTGAGGTAGATGCCGTTTGAGCTTCGAGCTTAAGCCTAAGCTTTTCTAATTCATAACCACGTTCATTTTCTAAGCGCAATTGTTCTTCCACTTTTAACTTACGCAATCTTTCTTCTCCAATTTCCTTTTTTTTTTTTTTTTTGCTAATCTCTCAAATTTTGCTACTTTTTCAGCTTCTAAGCGATCTTCTATTATAACACTAAGCATGTTTTTCACAAGTTCTTCGTCATAGTTATCACTTTTAGTTATAAGTTCTCTAAGGTCAATTTTTTTCATCTCATCTGAAACAGCCAAACCAAGCTCTGTTGCAAGAGCTTGGAGGTCTTGTTTCTTAGATTTGCCAAGAAATGCCATTTTTACTAGTCTTTCAATATTAGTGAATTATGTAAAAAAATTTTAAATTTCAAAAAGTCTTAAATTTAATACTTTAACTAAGATCTAAATATTTAGAAAATCAAATGATACCAAAAGAAAATTCTTAAACATAAAATTATTCAAATACCAGAGACATCAAATCAAACACTTCAGTATAATCAATTTAAAAGAAGATAATGTATTTCAATTATTGTAATAACAAAGAAAGTAATATACTTTTGTAGTAAATAATTAAAGTAATACTAGAAACAAGTCAGTACAATTACTAAAAATATTAAATATATAGCAAACACTGTAAAATCATCACTCTCTACCAACTACTTAATACGAAAATTATAATCTTGTGAAATAAAAAAAATAATTAGCATTTAAATTTTAAAACAATTTTTGAATATATTGAAAACAATACAAACATACAGTTAATTTCAGAAATACTCAATTAAAACAATTATCCATAGAGTATTTAATGTTTTCTTATTAGTGCACAAAAAATTATTAAGAATGTTCATAAATACTTTCAAATAGATTATCTAATTATTTCCATACTTCGCAAACATAAATTATGTATGCAGTAACAGATTATTTTATTACGAAGGATACTCATTCTCAAAAATATGAATCATTAGATAATGTAACTAATATACAAAAATACCCATTTTCTACAACAATAAAATCAATACAAGAATCAAAAATAAATTTTCAAATAACTGTCTTTTAAATAATACTCAGCAATATTTTGCTTTAATAATTCAATACTTTTGTTTTTGATTTAAAACAAAACACTTATATGAAAGATTACATATTTATAAAATTGATAAAATTATCTTTTGTCATTAATAAAATTAAATGCAATTAAATAATTAAACAAATGCATGCAAACAATATTATATATCATGTAATGGACACATGTGACTTTATTTATTAAATAAGTTTCTCAATTTCAATAAATCTTTTACTTATTTTCTATAAAATAAAATATACATTCATAAAGAAATAAGATTCTCTTTTAAGAATTATTTAGTTACGAGAAAAATAGGAGCCCTTCCTTCCTTCGAAAGGCATTGAAAGTAATAAATCTGTTGTGAGAACAGAATCGCATTCCTAAAAGAAAAGAAAACAAAACAAGCTTGTAGCTTCTCGGCAACGGTGGTCTGTGTGACTAACTTATTTTCGAACGATTTTGCAAATTTCGTTTTTAAAGTAATCTGATTTCGCCTTTAATATTCAGTATAAGTTATTGAATTACACGATTACTTAAACACATTAAAATAGTATCAACCACTATGCACATTCATACAAAACAGAAGCAAAATAATTGTAAAATAGAAATGAATAACAAAGAGACATGCAAACGAATCTGCTGCTTGAAATATTTTTTTTAAAGCTTGGATAAGCCAAAATTAATTGATATATTGTTTGGTTAAACAATATGAATTTAGATTCTATATGAGTTTGGTTAAAATCATCTACTCCGACGATTTAAGAAAATGTAAATCACAACAAAAGTATACTTATCGTTTCTGCACCATGTTTTGGGCGTCAAATTCTGTGTCATATGTATGATAAGTTATTTTACGCACGGCTAGCTTATTTCTATATTTATTTAACATCTATCTATGTAACACAGAGAAATCACACACACACAACACAGAAACGAAAACATAAGAACATTAAAACAAAACAACTCTTATAATCATACTCGAGCAGCAGCAGTCTCTAGGGTTAGAGCTCAATTCGTTCATTCAGTTCGTTTATGACCGTTAGAGGGCGTTGCTCTGTTACACTGCTTATTAAAATATTTCATTACGTTAATGTACAAAATGTACCTTAATTTGAATTTTTTAAATCAAACATAATTCAGTTTCTCACAATATGAATTTAATTTATTCCTCAATCTAATTTCTATTATAAATTCTTACAAATTATAACTGATGTTTCTTTTAAACTAAGGATTACTATTGAGTATATCACTTATGCTCGAATAAATATCAGCGGGATGTACTCTAATCCAGTAGATGTTTCTTTTTGGTCAAGTTTAGATCCATGGCACGTTAAATAGCTATCCATTTTACATGCACTATATGTCTACGATACTTTGACAGTGAATGGTTCATGGACGAAATATGATGTATTCATACGCACGCTCTATACTAGGTAGTTTTATGGATGTATTTTAGATGTACGAAGATTTTGAAATAATCCCTCATCTATCTTAGTGGCTCATATATTTTGTCCAGTAGACAAAGAGAAAATTATTTTTAATTAGCTTGTTTTTTATGAAATTGCTTTAGCAACACATTTTTCTTAATTTTCAGTCTAATATCCTAGATTTTTGACAGATTTACTGTTCAAGTTTAGTTAATGTAATAAAATTCTCACAATTGATAAATTAGCATATTTTTATGCTAATTATTTTATAGTTAACCTTTTGAAAATTTAGTTTCTTATTGTTTAAAATAAAGCGATTCTTTTTCTTTGGAAAAGTTAAAATAACTTCTAAAAGTTACCAGTGAATGCATAAATATATGAATTACTCTTATAACTAGAGAGTTACAATAAAACAGTCAAGGATATTTTTATTTGTAAAGTGTAAATTTTTTTTATTTTAATATCAGGCAAATTATTGTTCACAGTTTATTTTTTTTATTAATTTTGTAGTAAGAGAAATTTATAAGAATTATTTCTTTCTCAGCCTAATATTTTAACTTATTAGATATAATTTCAACAATGTCTTTTTTTGTAAAAGATAAAAGAGAAATTTTTATTTAACTAAAATTTTCCACTTCATTGAATATTCCAAATTATGACAGAAAATTCTGGAAACTACGTAATTCATTGTTTAAAAGCTGAATTATTTTTCTATGTAAAAGTTAAAATTTGATTAAGAAAACATTCCAGCAAGCGAGTGTAAATATTAATTAATTCAAGAAAAATTGAACAAAAAAAATAGAATTTATTTTTAATGCACAAACTTTTTGTTCTAATTATTTACATTATACAGAAATATTAATTCCCTGAAATGTTTGATTCTTTCATTGATAAATCTTGCTTTTGCATGACGTAAACAGTTCATTATCGCAGTTTCCATTTCCCCATCGGTTGTCTCTGTCTGTGAATATTGTGGGGTTCGCCACACAGCATCTGAAAATAAAGTACATTTAAAATAATTAACAATAACGATTAACATTTTCAGATCAATAACCTCAGAAAAAATAATAGTAAAATTCCAGAAGAAAATTTTAATCAATATTTAATTTATTTCTTATCAATTTGATTAATACATAAAACTGATTGGATGTAAATCTCATTAGTAAAAAGCAGTGTAAATTAATCAGAAAAATATCAAAAATTTCCTTCCCTAGTTTAAGACATTAAGTAACTTTATAATAACATTGTTAGAAATATTTTTATTTTAATTCAGTAAATGTTTTAAATATCTATTTAGCAATTTAATTTCTGAGAAATATCAGCTTTGTTTAGTGTTAAATGTTTAAAATATGTTACAAAAACCTTCAAATTATCAGATAGAATTGAACATTACTTTTATAATGAAAACAGTGCTTTAGTAATCAAACATAGAATTGAATTCATATATTAGCACTTTCATAAATATATTTCATCAAAAAATATTTTTATGAGAGTATTTTTTCATTATTTCTACAAAAGAAAACTTTCAGTGACATGCTAATTCAAACACTGTACTTACCAAAAACTAACTTTTTCATATTTAGTCCATTAAAGGATTTCTTATCCCTAGCACCATAATAACTGATCTCAGGTGCAAGCTCATTGGTCATCAATTTTTTAATGATGCTTATGCAATTCTCGGAAGAATTTCCCCCAGACAAGCTAAAAAAGGGGCACTGAAACAAAACAAATATAAATATAAATATTTTATAATTAAAAACATTTTATAATTTAAATATGAAATTACTGTATTAATTTTGCAACATTTATACATTATATAGACATAATAATATTTATTATTTACTGCATAAAATTCACATAAGTTTTAGAAAAAATCTATATTACTACATTTAATAAAAGATTTATATATAAAAAATAACTATTTAAACAATACAAAATCAAATCAACTACAGTATAGTAACAGCCCCATACGACACAATTTCGTCCAGTAGATGTCGATATGACATCAGGTCGATGTCGATATGACAGGATGTACTCTAATCCAGTAGATGCCTCATTTTGGTTTAGTTTAGATCCATGGCATGTCAAATATCATAATACCATTTTTAGAAATGTTTATTTTTTAAATTACATATATGCTAAACCTAAGGGACTATATAATTTCTGGGGAAAATATGCTATTTAATCTTTTACGCTTTAGAATTGATAAAATAACTGAAGTTGCAAAATGTATAAAATTTGTAATGAATCTTCAAATTAGCAAAACAAGAGTAAGATTAATAGGTAAAATTTAACATTATCATTAAAAGAACAGAACTTAAATAATCAAATATAGAATTGAATTTACATATTAGTGCTTAATATAAACAGAAATTTTATTTACTAAGGAATATATTTAATGTTTTGATAAAAGATTTTTATCATTTTTACAACAGTAAACTCTTAATAAAATTTAATACATGAAATGTTTATTTACAATTTGCACTCAGTAGAAACAAATTGCAATGTTTTAAATCCTTTAAATGATTTATTTTCTCTTGCTCTACATTAGTTCCAAATAAAAGTAAATAATATAGAAAAATTTGAAATTTTTTTTTTTAACTTACTTATTTTAAATTTTATCTCATCCTCGGGTACATAAATTTGTTATTGTCATTTAACTGAAAAGGAAAACAAAATTTAGAATTTATAAATGAGGTTTATTTTATCTCTTAAAATACAATTCAACTTTATCGACCAAAATAAATAAAGCATAACACAATAAAAAATTTTAAAATATTATAAATATAATAAGCTACTTATTTATAAAACAATTTTTTTCAATTTATTTGAAACTAGGTTCAGCCCATCATAAGCAATTTTTCATGCATAGCACAGCAGAATATGAAACACTGTACAAAAAATGAATTTCCAATCAACATTCAATAAATAAATGTTTATTGTGATCAAATGTGTACAACTTATTTAATAATATTGAAATTAGACTAATAAAGAAGATAGATATTTAATAGAACTGAAAATCAGGTTATTGTGTGAAACGAAGATGCCATTCAGTTCATTTTCGCCATTTAAGTCTTTGAAGTCTGTAGAAAAGTGACTACTACAAAATAACTTTAAAGGAATACAATTAAAAATAGAAAAATATTGATATTTCTGTTTAAATCTAAATCAGAGTATTATTTATTAAATCAAATTAATCAAAAGAATTTGAATGTAAATACACATGAAATATTCATTCCAGAAACTTTGTTTGTCGTTCTGTTTACGTAATCATTTTGTTTTTAATTTCACTGAGAGCATGCTTTTTAATTTCCTGTCAGGGTATACACATACAAGCAAATGGTTTGTGAATTTTAGAAATTTCAGTAAGTTACTAATTTCATTTTTTACAATGAACTAAATTTTTCTCATACAAAAAGGTTTTAACTATATTGATTTAAAAATAACTTTAGTGGAAAAATGAAATCAATGCATTAAGAGTTTCATTTGCTATTATAGTTTATGATTTTTTTTCCTGAAAATGAGCATTCTTATATTAATTTACTTAGGTATATAAAGTGTAATTAAAAAATAATTCATTTTGAAGATATTATGATCAGATGGTTTTTGTAAGAGTATTAAGCAAAATAAGAATGTACAGAATATCCAACATTACAAACATTATGGAAGTAGGAAATTTAGCTTCCAAATTAAGAGTACTCAAAATCTTATAGAAAATCACATTCATAGATCACAGACAGTCACATTCTGAGTGCTAAATGACTGAAGATGTAAGTAATTCATACTAAATCATTTTACATAATCTTAGACATCTTTTTTCATTAAAATAAAAAAATGCTTACCATGTGAATAAATACTTAAATTTGTAGAACCTTTAGTAGACAACAAATTTAAATCTTTCAGCAGATTATCCAGGAAAGTATGAATTCCAAATTTGCTATAGAGAATAAACATATCTTCCATTTAACTACAAAATATAAAACTAAAATTTCAAGGATACATTTTAATAGCTCTTCGTGTGAAATATTAGTCCATCATACATTAAAATAATTGGATGATATAATTTTTTCTTGCTAAGTAGCAAATTCTTGAATTATGGATTTAAAATTTGGGTAAAAGTTTACAGACCAGTACAGGATTGGCGCGATTTCAAATTTTCACGCTAAGCGCTCTACAGCTCTGTCGCCAACCTAAATTTTTTCGCACGTCAGTACGTGTGATAGCCGTCAACCAATAACGATCGCGTTCAAACTTAAGCTTTGAAATCGCGCGTTTTTCCGAATTCCAAATATTAAAAATTTGAATATTTCATGATAATTAAGTACCATAAAAGTTTTAAAATTTTTATAACTAGAAACGAAATTTTTGAGACTCGAATTTTACTATACCGTGCTATTGCGCTCACCTAAAAAAGAAAAAAAAAAAAAGAATATGCCGCTACCTACTACAGTGCCAACCGGGCAATAAAGTTCAATTTCTATCGTTAACAAATTTCACTCTTTGTTTAAACTCAAATTTTAATATATCGAGCACATATATTAAAATTCGCCTACATAAAAGAATATTAAAATACGCCTACATTAAAGAAATTTCAGTACGCGGCACATTCTAACACATGCAATACACGCAACTTAAACATTCATTTACATATGGAAACATTAATTTTTATAAATCTTTAATTTCTAAATATGAATAAAATTGAAATGAAAAACAAAATACTTATCCTAATCTACATCGTTCTCCGAATCGTTACATTTCGACGAATATACCGCTTTTATCGCATCTAAAAAATCTTCTATTATGTTTTCCCGATGAATTTTTCTCCATACGTACTCCACGAAATCGTAAAATCAATATATCCTCATCCATACTTATTAATTTTCGCAAGCAACACACAAACTCCAAAAATCAAATATCGAAACTCAAAGCTTCAAGATTATTCTGTATTAGTTTTAAGGATTACATACAAAATGCGCATGTCACGCGATCACGTTACCTCATAAACGAAAATCTCGTCATAAATACGTAATCTGAGCCATTAAGCAAGTTTTGCTGACTTATCACACCAATTTATCGCCTGCTTTGCGCATTTTACCCTCTGTACTGTTCTCTACTCTTTATCGCAAAAATATTTTGAATAGTATGACATAGAAATGGTTTTTATTTAAGAAAATTATTTTGCAGTATAATAAATTTTCATCCTAATCGCAATGTTTGCATTTTTTCAGCCTAAAAATAGCTGAAAAAGTTTAATGATATGAAAATTTTTTTTTTACATTCTGTTATTAAGCACATTTTGTAAATAAAAGCAATATGTACCGTTAATTTAAAATAGTTACAAATGTAATATTTTAAAGTAAAAATACATTTAAACATGACAGGTTTTCTACATTTAATCAACACTATTCAGTTTGCAAACATTATTTTTATTATGACTTCTTTGGAATAAAAACATGTTATTTAAAAATACTAAAATATGAATCGATAAAAGAAAAGCAATTATTTTTTTAACTTACTACGTTAAACACTTCTTAATATAGCAATAAACGGTTGTAGACTGAGGCAAACGATAATTTAAAATAATGGAAGCAATAAAGAAAAATAATTACAATTGCAATTAATTACCTACTTTTAATATATTCCCAGATAACATCTATTATGAATGTCTTAAGTATATCCACCATGGACGTCCAAATTAAAGCTATGATGGACATATAAATTACGTCTATTACAGACCCAAATGTTTATATTCCAAAACTCATACATCGTGGATGCCAATCTGACGTTCATATGTAGTGGACAGAAGACAATCCTGTTAACATTTTACCGTGGACGTCTTTATGACATCCATAATGTATCCAGGACATCTTTTGGACTCTTTGGGTCTTTAAAAGACAAAACAATTTAATAATTACCAGATACTTTTTATTCATAATTTCCGTGACTTTTCCGCCATCGGAAATCTTAACAAATTTACACTTATCTAATTCACTATAATGTTTACAGTCGGGAACACTACTACCTACGTTTGTTTCAGTAAACATAGCAACAAGATTGTTTAGAAACCCCTTAGCCTAACAATCCTTATATACACCTATCATTTTAGTGAATTTTTTAAAATTTTAAAGGGAAATTCCAAAAACTTTTCTTTTAAAAACTGTTTTGAATATTCTGATATTTCCATCTTACTGATTTTTTTAGTTACTTTTTCTAATTTCTATAAGAAAATATTAAATAATTAGAACAACAAAATTGGTTCCTGGAATTCCCATTTTGTGGCAACTTTTGCAATAACTGTTTGGAAATTGTTTAGCAATAAATGCTTAGAAATAATAATGAATGACGCCAAGACTAATGAAACCATTTAAAAGGCTGTCATTAAATATCACTATTTTTAAAATAACCGGTTATTTAAATATCTTTCATAAAATAACAGTTACGTTAAATAACGACAATCTCTAGTTAATATTGACATCAGTGGCGTAGCAGACACATTGTCATCTTCAATCAATTTTGGCGTAGAAAAACACATTGTCATATAATCAATTAAAGATCTAAAGATTCTTCTTTTTTTCTGGTTGTTATTAAATGTAATATAGATTGCAATATTCCTATTTACCCTCAACTCAAATTGTGACATCCTAAGGAAGGTTTGTTTTCTAATGAATGACGTCTTGGAAAATATCATTCATTCTAAATTCTACCATGTCTTTATTAGATTTGGCAACATGAATGATCAAATTGAAATAAATTTCATTTCCCGCTTTTATGTAATTTCTTGCAAGATTCGTTGTTGTTTGGATTAGGTTCATTTTCATTTTTTTTTAATATTGGAATAGCAAATTACAAACTCGAGTAAAAATGGTAATTTCATTTGTATTCTAAATTAACGTGATGTATATTGTTTTGTAAAATTGTGATGTTTCTGCTTGCTTGATTAGTGTTGATAACCTAATCTTAATCGCAGTTATTCTGCTACTGATATTAGATATGAAATCTTTATTAAAATGTATATTGCTTATAAAAGTTGGTAACGTAAATTTTTATGTGCATAAAACGTATGACATGCAAATTATGTAAAATGAATACCTAATAATGTGCATTTGGTTAATCTAATAGTAATTCCCTTAGTAAATTATAATTTTTGTCACTAATGAAATTAAAAATATCGCTTTTGCTCTCAATTTAATTCAAACCAAACGATTTGTGATTAAGGTGCACAATTATGAAAAGAAAACATTTTCAGAATTTTATATTGATTTTATGTTCTGCTTTAATATTTAAGAAGTCTGGGTAATTAAATGCTATTCTTTTATCTTTTTCTAAATGAATATAATTAATGGGTAAATGTTTGCAATCGAGAACCCATCGATTTTTGATGACAAGATGTGGCTTATATCTCATTATTATTAAAATGATTGCTGCACGAAAGCTAAATTAAGTTAAATATTTGTTAACTAATTAATTATAATTTGGATTTTATTTTCTTTAAAAATTTTTTTACTGGATTGAAAAAAAGATGCAGTTGTTTGTTTTAATTTTTGTAAATCTGATTTATTCATTGTGATTTCTAGAAATGGGAACTTTCCTCTTTATGTATTTTCAAATTTTTATGGTAATAGTTAGTCTAATATGATTTTATTATTTCTATTGACTTTTAACTTAAGCCTTCCTTTTTTATTAAAGTATAAAATCCACAGTTTTTAAGTGTTTATAATCATAATTATAGTAACTTTATGAAATTTTTGTTATTTTCTGTTACCAAAGTTATGTGTTTTCACTATTTTTATCATAACATTTTTGTGATAGATAATATTTTGCAATTCTTAATGGGATTTGAATGTCAATACACTTTTGCTAAAAGCATTTTATACCAGGATTGGATCCTAGCAGACACACACCCTTGACGTGAATGATTTTGGTTGGGGGTTATTCTGGCTTGTGCCAATCTTGGTAATCCGTTTTCGATACACTAGATATGATAAACCTAACTATCTCTGGGCCGAGCTGGCAACCGAATGGTTAGCACTCTTGCCTTCAGTTCAACAGTTCGTTGGTTCGAATTCCACCTTGGGCATGGATGTTTGTAGTGGTTCGGAATCCACTTTAAACCTTAGGTCCCGGTCTAATTAGCCCTCGTGTGCAAAAAATGACCGTTGAGCGACAAACAAACTGAAACATAACTATCTCCGGAATTTTCATATATTGCTATTTTGTCGGCAGGTATTTCAAATTTTGCCATTTTGTCATTCAGTACAGGGCTGGAAGAATGGCTGCATGTGTGTGAATATATATTAGCATTTTTTACATTGTTAAATGTGAAAGGTAAGAACGAATTATTGAATGTTGTACGAAAGAAGGATTGATTGCTTCAAAATATAAATGTCCTAATTATAATGAGAGACTGAGATTATACACACAAAAGAGTGTTGTTTTGGATGGATTTGATTACCAGTGATTTAAGATACAATGTTACAAATCGTTACTACATAAAAACAGACAAATCTAGAATAATATAAATAAAATAGAACAATTTTATAATTTCATTTATTATTTTAAATTTAAATACTTAACATACAATTCTAGGAATTCTATGCCTGCAGAAAATAATTAAAATAAATTTCTTACCTTCATTTTTCGTCTGGCGCTCTTTATGCACAGAAAATTCCAAAATGAATATAAAATTCAGATTTTAATTTCTGTCGTGTTATTCATAGTTAAATACAAAACGAATGTAAAACACAGGATTGAAATACTAGTGCTATATTCACAGTGAAATACAAAACAAATATAACAGATAGTATTGTAATTTTGGCACTATAACCTTATGAAATAAAAAAAATGTGAATATAAAAGATTGTATTTACATACAGTGCTACATCCGAAGTAAAATAAAAAAATAAATATGATTAAACAGGATTTAAATTGCTGCACTTTACATCCGATAAAAAAAGAAAAACTTAGACATTGACGTGCAAATTGAAAATGGCAGAATATAACAAATAGTATTGAAATTTTGGCAGTATAACGTTATGAAATAAAAAAATGTGAATATAAAAGATTGTATTTATATTCCGTGCTACATCCGAAGTAAAAAAAAAATAAATATGATTAAACAGGATTTAAATTGCTGCGCTTTACATCTGATAAAAAAGAAAAACTAAGACAGTGACATGCAAATTGAAAATGGCGAAAAATTCAGGTTGTGTTCAAGCTTTTCCCGGATATTGGCAGAGCAGATGACATTAGGTGAGTCATTCCGGCGCTTTGTTTTGGCGGCTAATCGCTTTGGGTGATTTTCGTAATACTCAGTTTAGCCAAGATCAGCAGTAAGAAAGTAAGAACTGTTTCGCTAAAGTGAAGAGATGGGTACGGAGGGTAAAATGCGCCAAGCAGGCGATAAAGTGGTGCGATAAGTTCGTTAAACTGGTTTAATGGTTCGGATTACGTATGTATGACCTATTTTTTTTTTATTGGGTAACGTGATCGCGTGACATGCGCGTTTTGTATGTAACCCTTGAAACTATTTTAGAATAATATTTAATAATTGAGTTTTAATATTCGAATTTTGGAGTTTGTGTGTTGCTAACGATAATTAACTATGGATGATAATGTTTGGAACTTACGTTTTTTTTTTATTTAGAGCGTGATGGTAGTAAGAAAGTAAGTATATGAATTTTTAAGTTGTGTGTATTGCATGTTAGTGTTAGAATGTGCCGCGTACTGATATTTTTTTTATGTAGGTGCCATTGCTCGGTATATTAAAATTCCAGTTTAAACAAAATGTGAAATTTGTTAACGTTCGAAATTTAGTTTTACTGCCTGGTTGGCACTGCAGTAGGTAGCGCTACACTGATGTTTTTTTTAAGGTGGGCGCCATTGCTCGGTATATTTAAAATTCATGTTTAAACAAAAAGTGAAATTTTTTAATGTTCGAAATTTAGCTTTACTGCCTGGTTGGCACTGCAGTAGGTAGCGCTACACTGATGTTTTTTTTAAGGTGGGCGCCATTGCTCGGTATATTTAAAATTCGAGTTTAAACAAAAAGTGAAATTTTTTAACGTTCGAAATTTAGTTTTACTGCTTGGTTGGCACTGCAGTAGGTAGCGCTACACTGATGTTTTTTTAAGGTGGGCGCCATTGCTCGGTATATTTAAAATCAAGTGATAAAAATTTCCTTTCTATTTATTCGAATTTAAAAACTTCTACAGTATTTAATTGTAATGAAATATTCAACTTTTTAATATTTGGAATTCGAAAAAACGCGTGATTTCAAAGCTGAAGATCGAACGCGATCGTTATTGGTTGAAATTTATCGCGCGTAGTGACGCAATTTAGGTTGGCGACAGAGCTGTAGAGCGCTTGGTGCCAAAATTTGAAATCACGCCAATCCCGTACCCATCTGGTAACTTTTACCGAACTGTTTTTCTAAAATATTTTTAAAATATATATTTTGGAACTAGAGTAGGGTATTTCCCTCCTTTGCATTACTACAAAGTTGACAAATCTATAATAATTCCAAGAAATAGAACTATTCTATCATTTCGTTTACAATTCAAAATTTAAATGCTTAACATTCAATTCTAGGAATTCTATGCCTGCAGAAGACAGTTAAAATAAATGTCTTCCTTTCATTTTTCTTACAGTGCTCTACCTGCACAGCAAACTCCAAAATGAATATAAAAGTCTTAGTTTAATTTCTGGCAGGGGGTCCATAGTGAAATACAAAGCGAATATAAAAGACAGGATTTAAATTCCGGTGCTATGTTCACAGCGAAAGGCAAAATGAATATAAAACACAAGATTGAAATTCTGGTGCTATATCCACAGTGAAAAGCAAAACGAATATAAAGGGCAGTATTGAAATTCTGGTACTATATCCATAGAGAAATAAAAAATGTGAATATAAAAGACAATATTTACATTCAGAGCTACATCCGAAGTGAAAAAAGTAAATATGAAAAAATAGGATTTAAATTGCTGCGCTGTACGTCGGATAAAAAGAAAAACAAAAAGGCAAAAATACAAATTGTGCTAAAAATGCAAAGTGAAACAAAAAATGCTGTTGCCACTGAAAGTAAGCATGTATATAACCTATAAATGATGTAAAACATGAGAAAAACAAAATCTGACAACTAAAACATCTTAGAAGTAACAAAAACTGAATTTGGCAACACTATAATAAAAACAAAAGGCGCTAGATTTGGGGAGAAATCACTTAGAGGGGGATATCATGCTTACACCTATAGCCTGTATACTTACAGCTACCTTCCCTGTTTAAGTGGGTAGATGGCGCTAGGCACAACTAGTGAGTTTCCCAGAAAAACACTTGTGATCACTTAAGATATTGAAGTGGTTTTGTTTGTTGCTCCTTTTTTTGTGTAGCTGATTTGTGAAATTATTTGTAATGAGCTGCTATTGTTGTATATTGAGATGTGGAACTTTAATAATATTAATAAACATATGTTCCTGAAAGCTTTGTTATTCCTATTTATAGTTACATTTGGAATCATGTGTTTATACACCGATATTTTTTTACATTAAATATGTTTTATATTATTTTTCTGTTTATATGTTTCTATTTATATGACAGAAGGTCATGTTTTGAGCAGTCGTGATGCACTTTTAACAGATAATATAGATAATGGGACTACCAATACTCTTAGCATATCTAGCTGACTATATTGCATTCTTATACCCAAGACTTATAAGCAGGCAATTGAATTGGAATATAAGGACGAGTGGCTAAATGGTATGAAAGGAGAACTCTGTATCATGAAAAACCGGGGAGTGTGATACTACACCTATTGGATGTTGGTTGGTATTCACCGTAAAAAGAGATGATGCAGTAAAAATTGTAAGATTTGAATCTCGACTAGTAGCACAGGGTTATATGCAGGAGAAGGGTATCTCATATGGTGAAACTTTTTCCCCTGTGGTCAACTTTAGTTTAATCAGATTTTTCTTTCCATTACTCGTATCATGTAAAGGTTGGTACCATCTTCAATGTGATATAACAGGAGCTTACCTTTATGCCCCTTTGGAAGAGCGAATTTATATGACACAACCTCCAGGTTTTGAAGAAACTAGTCAAAAGAGAAAATTCTGTTGTTCAGATGCTGATTTCGCTGCAAACTGAGATGATAGAAGGTCTCTAGAAGGTCAACTCGTTTTACTAGGAAATTCTCCCATAAGTTGGCGTACATTTAAAGAGAAAAGTGTCACATTATCAACTATGGAAGCAGTGTTTGTTGCTATGACTGAGGCTGCTAAAGAAATAGTCTGGTTCAGTGGTATACTAAATGAGCGTCATGATAAATGTATTGTAACAAGTGAACCAGAAATCCCAATTTTGTTAGTGGATAATCAAGCTGCTATAGATTTTATAAAATCTCCAATTGAAAATTTTCGGTCAAAACATATAGATGTGAAGTTATTTTTCGTTCGTGATGTGTATAATACAAAAAAATTTAAACTCAGTTTTGCATGAAGTAAATTAAACTTAGCTGACGCTTTCACCAAGCCGCTAATAAAATTAGAACTGCAGAAATTCATTTCAAATATATTTAAGAAATGATTGAAAGACTTTTATTCATGTATATTTTTTTGGATCATTAACTAACAAAGTTGTAGATTTTTTTATGCTTTGTAATTTTAATTTATTAAGAATATTTTGGTTGATTTGATTTGAAATTAAAATATTCTGTGTGTGCACTATTTTTGAGTACATTGTATGTTGTATATCGGGACCCCGTGTGTGAATGTTTATGTATTGTGTAAATGCATATTATGTACTATAATGTATTATTTTAATCATACGCAACACACAGCCATAGTTGTGAATTGAGTATTGTTTTGTATAACATGCTGTTTATAAACTTTTTTTGAGGGAAATGTGAATATTTATAAATTTGTGAACTTAATGAATTACCGTATTTATGTGAATCTAATGCACATCCCCATTTTAAAACCTTAAAATATAAAAAAATTGTTTTTCGGCGAATGCGCTCAATGATATGAGGAATTTATTGAATCTTATTTTATACAACAATGGATTTGTATATAAACTATCAATCAATGCTATAATAATTTTATTTGAATTTAGATATATTCATAATTACATACTTTGGTACTTACGTATTAGCGTTACTGTATCTAATTTGTTCCAAAGCTTAATTAGAATTAGAGCGTAACCTATAATTTGAAAATTTTTCTAATTTTGAAAAATTGACTTATAATTCTAAAAAGTAATTTTCTAACTATAGGAAATAATTTTTTTATTTTCATCCTGCTTAAAAAGTCGCGGTGACGCTAATACGTAAGTAGCAGAACATAGAACTAACCTATTATGTGCTATTGTTATCTAAAACAATCATTGTTAATTACCACTACCGTATATACGGTACTTTTTGTAAAATATGAACATGGAATAAATCGTAACATTTCTATCTAGCTAAGAATTTCTACTATCAGTGATGAATAGTAAATGTCTTTATTCACTAATGTTTTCATCACTAGAATACTCGCACCTCTCTTTGTCAGAAGCGGATTCATTTCTTCTATCTTCATCATCATCTTCGGCGTTCCATAGCACGTCGTCTTCACTCCCATTCAATGAATTTGAAATGCAGCATTTCTTCAAAGATTTCACAATTATAGATGCTTCGATGCTTTTCCAGGAAACAGAAACCCAGTGTGCAACAATGTGCAGTGCAGCACGCTTAATTTTTCTTCTCAGGACCAATTCAGGGTATGGCTCACCAAACTATTTTTCGTACTTTTCCTGAGCGTACCCCTTAAAAGGTTTATTTATACTAACGTCCAGGGGTTGTAACACAGACGTCATCCCTCCAGGAATGCTAACAAGATCACTAAAAAGCTGTGCAACTTTTTTACGTCGTCGGTGAGATGAACACGAAATACGTGCAAAGTATTGATGATTGATTGGAGAGTCCACCGGGACGGCGTTCCCATACATTTAAGAGTCAATTAAGCATTAATGATTCTGTCGTCCACCCCTTCTTTTGGTTTCAAATCAGGACATCATCTGGGAACAGCTTTTCATTCGTAGAAGTTTTAGGGGATGTTTTCCAATTGAAGAATAAGAAAGGGGTAGTTTGCACCCATATGTTGAACTCTCTACTTGCCTTTCTATTGCCATTTTTTTTCAGCATAAAGAATTTACGTTTGAAAGTAGCGTTATATGACATTCTTCTTTGTTATCTATTCATTTTGTGACTACGTACTCTGCAGTTTGTATCCTCTATGCAATAATGTGTCAACGATAAATGTAATGGTAAATGTAGTAGAGAAATACAGTAATCCGTTGTAATGATATAAATTTTGTTGACGTCATCGCCGAACTGCTGACCTTGCACTCGAATCTAATGCGCAACCCAATTTTGAATACTACATTTTGCCAAAAACTATGCGTATTAGATTCACGTAAATACGGTATCAGATATTTATGTAATATTTTTATTTGAGCTAAGTGTATAACTAATAAGTTGGAAATGTTTATAATGTTAAATTATAAAATTTAGATATGTTATCTTCATTTGAATTATTTTGTACTCAGATACCAGAGTTAGTAATTTCTAGTAAATCTGGAGTTGATGGTGATAAGAGCAAGGGGGCATTGTTACCCTAGTACAAACTTAAATTTATATATTCAGTGCTTTTAAGTTTTAGTCTAGTACGGTTCTATTTAATTTTTCTTACCACCATATTTATCATTCATTTAAAATAATTGTGCGCTAATTTCAACTTAATTTTTTTCTGCTTTGCCTTACCGGCATACTCCTATTCCCTTTATTTCTAAGATACTTAAAATTTTACTTTGCTGATCTGGCATTTCTATATTTATAATTGAATTATTAACTTACTGTATATGCATGCTAATTCATCAAAGGGGGTGTATCCCAGGTGTTTTAAAAGCACCAGATCCAGAAAATCAATCTCTAGTGTCTGATAGTTTTGGTTAAAAACTGTTATATTCATCGGTATTATAATTTTACTTAATTTTGTTTGTAATGATGATGAATTATTTAATTCAAATATGTTTATCTATTATCAAATTAATTTATGTTACATTATTTTAAGTTTAGTATCAATAAAACTTACAATTTTAAGCAAGCCTAATTATTGGCATGTTATTATTTTTTTATTTATTAAAGGTTCTATTCATAGAACAAAATACTTTATAGGTATTTAAAGTAATATCTAGCATTTCTTTAACTGCATTAAAATTTAATATTTGCAGCTCTGCTTATCGTGGTAATTATTTAGGCAATTAGCCTAATGGTGGGTATTGGTAAAATGACATCTGCCCACAGGTTTTTAAAAAGTAGGACAGACTGACATTATATTTATTTCATATCTTAAATATATTTGATTAATTTTTGTAATTTTTGCTCGGGGCTATCTCATTTTAGCATGGTGCTTTTTTTCAGTTTATTGCCAAGGGTGTGGGATTTGGTAGGATTTTACCTGTATCAGGTTGTTCTGCACTTAGATTCTAAGATTTTTGATGAATCATTATGTTTCGAATTTTACTTATTGATAAAGGATTTTGATAATAAGATCTAGCTAGCAGTATAAAATAACAATATTCAGTAAAAGTTAACAGACCCGTACAGGATTGGCGCGATTTCAAATTGTCGCGCCAAACTCTCTACAGCTCTGTTGCCAACCTAAATTACGTCACTACACACGATAGCCGTCAACCAGTAACGATCGCGTTCCAACTTCAGCTTTGAAATCGCGCATTTTTTCGAATTCCAAGTATTAAAAATTTGAATATTTCATTATTATTAATTACTATAGAAGTTTTAAAATTCTAATAACTAAAAACAAAATTTTTAAAACTGGAATTTTAATATACAGTGCAATTGCACTCACCTAAAAAAAATGATGTACCGTTATGTACTACAGTGACAATCGATAATTTAGTTAAATTTCTAACGTTAACAAATTTTATTTTTTAAATTTAAATTTGTTTTTAATGTACAGAGCAATGGCACCCACCTTAAATAAAATCAGTGTACCTACTACAGTGCCAACCCGGCAATAAAGCTAAATTTCTAACGTTAACAAATTTCATTTTTTTATTTAAATTCGATTTTTAATGTACCGAGCAATGACACCCACCTTAAAAAAGCACCAGTGTAGCACTACCTACTACAGTGCCAACTGGGAAATTAAGCTAAATTTCTAATGTTAACAAATTTAATTTTATATTTAAATTTGATTTTAAATGTACCGAGTAATGGCGCCCACCTTAAAAAAACATCAGATTAGTGCTACCTATTACAATGCCAACCGGGCAATAAAGCTAAATTTCTAACGTTAACAAATTTCACTTTTGTTTAAACTCAAATTTTAATATATCAAGAACCCACATTAAAAAAATTTCAGTACGCGGCACATTCTAACACTAACATACAATACACACAACTTAAACATTCATTTACTTATGGAAATATTAATTTTTATAAAATCTCAAAATTCTTAAAGAATTCAACAAAAACATTGCTTTATCTCTGATATATTTGAATATTGATGAAGATCATTGAATTATAATAGATGGAATAGAAGATCCAATAATTGCTTGGGAAACATTGTTGAAATACTTCCATCCAGATACCAGAGCAAATCACATGACTCTATTTTCAGAATTATGTGATACTAAAATGTTACTTGAAGAAAGTATTCTCATGTTTTCAACAAGATTATTAAAAATTTACAACAAATTGAAAACTATAGATCCTACTTTTAATGAAAAATATGATGGTTTTCAACTTTTGAGATATCTTCCTATTCATTTTGACAGAATAGTGCAAGTTATTCTTGGTTGACCGGATGAAATCTTTAACTACAAAGCTATTACAGACGCCCTGAATGCAGAAGAGGTTTGTCTTCAGTTATGAGAAAAAGAATAATACAGGCTAGTGCAGTAACATCTGTGAAGAGACAAATTCTCTGTTTTGATTGTCAACAGCCTGGGCATTATAGAAATTCATGTCCTCTTAAAGTACAATCACTGAAAGTATGCAGATGTTTTAGACAAAAATACAGGAGCTATTCCAGATGTTCTAATCCAGAATGTAGGAGCCAAACCAGACGTTTCAATTCAGAGTCCAAAGGTCCGTACAGAGAACACTGATCTGACTTTGCGGCAGAAAGGAACCAGTCACGTAGTTCAAATTTCTCTTATCAAAATCAACCTCGTTTCTGCCAGTGTAAGGACTAGCATAAACGTGATATAGGATTTTGAAACACCACTTCGACAAATAACGATGGAAATTCGCCATGTAAGTCAAACTTTTCTATTACAAGTGTATTTAATCAAATTAAAGAAAGAGTGAATTGGGTTTTTGACACAACAGCTTCACATCACTTTTGTAAAAAAAGAGACCTCTTCATTAGTTTTGTACCTTTAATCAATGAAAAAATATCAGTTGCCATTGACTGTGTTGACTTTCCTATTAATGGAAAAGGAACTGTTAAATTGTTGCTTGGTTTACAAAAGTATACATTAAATGATTTAATGTACTCTCCAAATTTACGGAGAAATCTTATTTCAGGCTCAAAACTAGATATTCAGGGTTTTGTGTATCATGGTGGTAACGGTGTAGTGAAAGTGTCAAATAAAGGGAGAAAAACAGTTTTTCAGGCCATATTAAAAGAAGGTATTTACCAAGTTTCACCCCGTATGGTTAAAGCTGATAAAAATTTTTCATTTACAACTAACATAAAAAATAGCAAAGTTCTTGAACTTTTGCGAACCATGTAAGATTAGTAAATATCGAAGAGTTTCATTTACGTCTTTGAGAGAAGTGAGATCCAAGGCTCCGTTAGAGCTGTTATATGCTGATGTTTGAGGTCCTCAATCTGTCAAAGGAAGAATGGGAGAAAGGTATTTTATTACCATAATTGATTATTATTCACGTAAAGTTTCATTATTTCCTATGTCTGAAAAATCTGAGGTTTTTGATATAATTAAATCCTATATTACTATTGTTGAAAATATTTTAAATAAAAAGGTTAAGGTATTTAGATCAGATAATGGGACAGAATTTGTGAGTAGACAGATGTAAAATTATTTTGCTGAAAAGGGGATCATTCATGAATTAACGAATATATTCACCCCGGAACAAAACGGTGTTAGTGAAAGATATAATCAAACTGTCACAAGTGGTGCTAGAGCAGTTCTGCAGAAATCTGATCTTCCTAAGTGTTTTTGGCCTGAAGCCATGCTATATTTTACATATTCTTGGAATAGAGTGTGCCACAATAAGCTGAACGAGACGCCTTGTGAATTATTCTCAGGGGGTCCAGACCTTCAGTCAAACACTTAAAGCCTTTTGGTTCTGTAGCATATATAGGTGTACCCCGACAACATAAAAGAAAGCTTGATATCAGAGCCCGAAAAGGTTTCCTCCTTGGTTACGCATTCTGTACAAAAGGATACTGGATTTAGATACCTGAAACAAACAAAATAATTGAAACTATTAATGTTTCTTTTAATGAGAAAGTTGTGTACAAAGACACTTTAAGTGGAGTAGTGCTAGGTCCTAGTAACAGGATTTTGACTGTCTCTAATGAGAATGAAGTAGGACATGACAATGATACCAATCATATCGGATACCACATTGTACCTCGTGATACTGAAGCCGAGCTGGCAGCTGAATGGTTAGCTCTCTTGCTTTCCGTTCAACAGTTCGTGGGTTCGAATCCCACCTAGGTCGTGGATGTTTGTAGTGGTTCGGAATCCACTTTAAACCGTAGGTCCCAGTCTAATTAGCCCTCGTGTGCAAAAAATGACCGTTGAGCGACAAAACAAACAAACAAAATCGTGATACTGAAAGCGACGACAGTGATTCTGAAGTGTCCATAGAAGATATTTCTAGCCATATGTCAGAACCTAGATTAGTAAACTGGGAAAGAAAGGCTACTCAGAGGAAAAATAGATCGCGTAAAGATGTCTATTATTATGAAGAAGGCAAGAAGGAAAGGTTAAGATCCCTGAATGATGTTGCGAAGTACTGCAATAAAAATATTGTTTTCAATTTTAATTTATTTGCTTTTAAAGGAACAAATCGGACAGAAAGTCTTGTTTTGAGCAGTCGTGATGCAGTTTTAACAGATAAAAAAGATAATGGGATAACCAATAATCTTAGCGTATCTAGCTGACTGGATTACATTCCTATACCCAAGACTTTAAAGCAGGCAATTGTATCGGAATATAAAGACAAGTGGCTAAATGCTATGAAAGAAGAACTCTGTATCATGAAGAACCGGGGAGTGATGCATTTGGAAGACTTATCAGAAAATACTACACCTATTGGATGTAGGTGGGTATTCACCGTAAAAAAGAGATGATACAGGAGAAATTGTATGATTTAAATCTCTACTAGTAGCACAGGGTTATAAACAGGAGAAGGGTATCTCATATGGTGAAACTTTTCCCCCTCTGGCCAACTTTAGTTTAATTAAATTTTTCTTTGCGTTACTCGTATCATATAAAGGTTGGTGCCACCATCAATGTGTTATAACAGGAGCTTACCTTTATGCCCCTTTAGGAATTTATATGACACAACCTCCAAGTTTTGAAGAAACAAGTAAAAAGAGAAAATTCTGTCGTTTAAATCGAGCTATATATGGATTACGACAAAGTGGTCAACAATGGTTCTATGAAATCCATAATGTTTTGTTAAAAAAGGGTTTTTGTAAATTTCAGTGGGGTAACTGTGCTTTTTTATTAGGAGATTACTCAATTTTGATATTGTATGTTGATGTCTTTGTTATATTTGGCTAAGACCAAAGGACACAATCCATAAAACTATTAATAATTTGAAAAACCATTTTGACATAAAAGTACTAGGCAAGACTCGTACCCTTTTAGGCGTAGAGTTTGGTGAGGAAAAGGGTAGTGTCTTGATTCATCAATGCTCATACATTAAAGACATTTGCAAGCGTTTCCAACGATTTAAAATGCCAATTTCTTCACTATTGCTAACATGCTGTTGATGAACTTCTTTAAGAGAAATGTGGATATTGTATAAATTTGTAAACTTAATGAATTAACAGATGTTTGTGTGATATGTTTATTTGAGCTAAGTGTATAACTAATATGTTGCACATGTTGATAATGTTAAATTATAAAATTTAGATATGTTATCTTCATTGGAACAATTTTGTAATCAGTTACCTGAGTTAGTAATTTCTAATGAATGTGGAGTTGATGGTGATAAGAACAAGGGGGCATTGTTATCCTAGTACAAACTTAAATTTATATATTCAGTGCTTTTAAGTTTTAGTCTTGTACGGTTCTATTTAATTTTTCTCATCACCATATTTATCATTCATTTAAAATACTTGTGCGTTATTTTCAACTTTATTTTTTCTGCTATGCCTTACCGCACACTTAAAAACACTTAAAATTTTACTGTATACGCATGCTGTTACAAATTAATAAAATTTTACAAATAAAATAATAAAATGTTACAAATAAAAAAAATGTTAGAAATTAAATTTTACTGTTACAAACACACTTAAAATTTTACTTTGCCGATCTGGCATTTCTATATTCATGATTGAATTATTAACTTACTGTATACGCATGCCAGTTCGTCAAAGGGGGCGTATCCTAGGTGTTTTAAGAGCACCGGATTCAGAAAATCAAACGCTGGTGTCTGATAGTTTTGGTTGAAAACTGTTATGTTCATCGGTATTATAATTTTACTTATTGTTGTTTGTAATGATGATGAATTATTTAATTCAAATATGTTTATCTATTATCAAATTAATTTATGTTACATTATTTTAAATTTAGTATCAATAAAACTTACAATTTTAAGCAAGCCTAATTATTGGCATGTTATTATTTTTTTATTTATTAAAGGTTCTATTCATAGAACAAAATACTTTATAGGTATTTAAACTAATATCTAGCATTTCTTTAACTGCATTAAAATTTAATATTTGCAGCTCTGCTTATCGTGGTAATTATTTTGGCAATTAGCCTAATGGTGGGTATTGATAAAATGACATCTGCCCACAGGTTTTTAAAAAGTAGGACAGACTGACATTATATTTATTTCATATCTTAAATATATTTGATTAATTTTTGTAATTTTTGCTCGGGGCTATCTCATTTTAGCATGGTACTTTTTTTCAGTTTATTGCCAAGGGTGTGGGATTTGGTAGGATTTTACCTGTATCAGGTTGTTCTACACTTAGATTCTAAGATTTTTGATGAATCATTATGTTTCGAATTTTACTTATTGATAAAGGATTTTGATAATAAGATCTAGCTAACAGTATAAAATAACAATATTCGGTAAAAGTTAACAGACCCGTACAGGATTGGCGCGATTTCAAATTGTCGCGCCAAACTCTCTACAGCTCTGGAGGAATAAATTTCTATTCAATGCTCTCTTCCGATAAAAATTTGCTTAAGTTTCTTGTTTAAGCATTCTATTATGAAATCTTCTTAGTTCTTTACTTGCGCCACTGATGTTGGTCGCATTATCTGAAAAGATTTTTGAAATTTTTCCTTGTCATGCTATAAAGCGTTTAAGGGTTGCATTCATTGATTCTGAAGTAAGGTCTGATACAATTTCTAAATGGGTTGCTTTAGTTACTAGACAAACAAATATACAGACATAAATTTTAGTTAAGGAACCCTTTCTTTGGTTTTTGTTTTTAATAAAAAAGGGACCACATAGATCTATACCTATAGAGTTAAATGTAAAATCTGGATTAATTCTTTCCTTTGCAAGGTCACCCATTTTTTGATTACATATTTGAGGATTTGCTTTAAAACATGTGAGACAATCATGTGTTAGTTTCCTGCACAAATTTCGACCATTTAAAGGCCAATATTTTTGCCTCAGTTGAAACAACAAAGTTTGAGGTCCAGAATGCAAATATTTTTCATGATAGTATTGAATGATCAATTTTGTTAATTTACAGTTAGAGGGCAATAAGATTGGATGTTTATTACAATAACTTAATGAGGAATTAGTTAACCTACCTCCAACTCGAATTATACCTTCTCGATCTAGAAAAGGGGATAAACTTTTAATCTTACTTGATGTAGAGACAGTTGCATTTTTAAGAAGACATTAAAGTCATCTTTAAGTTAAGCTCTTTGAGTTTCTTTGATTAAGAACATCTCTGCATGCCTTAATTCGTCAGAGGTTAGAGGTCCTACTACTTTATTCTCAGGATACTTGCAGTTGTTGAAGAACCTGAAAAGATAACTTAAAACACGAACAATTTTTAAATACTTATTACTAATTTGTAATAGTGTTTCCAATAAGCTGAAAGAGTTAGAAATAGATAGTTATTTTTGAGTCATCAGTTAGTTCTGTTTGTTGCAGACAGTCTTTCTTCATTTCACAAATATATTCTTCCTCTGGAACTACTGGATTCTCTTGTATAAAGGGTAGATTGGCAACTGACAGAAATATTGGTCCATTCCACCAGAACGAACAGTCAACGAGAACATCAGCATTGGCTCCTCTTGATATAGCATCAGTGGAAATATTTTTCTTTCCTGGGCAGTAGAACCAGGAATTGATTTCAGTCAAAGATTTTATCTCCTTTACTCGATTTGCAACAAACTGTTTCCAGCGATTAGTGGAACCCTTGATCCAATACAATGTTATTTTTGAATCAGTCCAGTAATAAATTTTGGATGAAACTTTACGGTCTATTATTTTTTTGACCGCATTCGTTAATTCGAGACGCCAACAAAGCTCCGAGAAGTTCGAGCCGAGGCAGAGAAATTTTCTTTAGAGGAGTAACTCGACTCTTTGATGCTATTAGATTCACTTGAATTTCATTTCCATTTATTACTCGCAAATAGACGGCAGTACCATATGCCTTTTTGCTGGCATCACAGAAAGTGTGTATTTCAATCATAGTTGAATCTGTAATACAGGGAATAGTTAACCTTGGAATCTTTAATTGTGCCAAGTTTGGCAGCTCATTGCACCATTGAAGCCATTCCTTTTGAACATCAGGAGGTAATGGTTCATCCCACTGGATTTTCCGAAGCCACAATTCTTGTAACAGGCATTTAATTCTTACTGTAAATGGAGTCAATAATCCCAATGGGTCAAAGATTTTTCCAATGGCTTGTAAAATGAAACGTTTGGTGTCCTTTCGGTTTGATAAAATTTCCATCAAACCTTGGATGTCAAAGCTTAAGCAATCTTCTATTGTGTCCCAAGCTAAGCCAAGTACCTTTGTGGAATTTGATGCCAGACTAATAGATTTCTGAGGAGATTGTACATCAAACTCTTCTTTCTTCCATTGTTCCATCAATTCACAATCATTAGTGATCTATTTCCTCAAGTTCATATTGGCTTCAGACATTATGGCTTTGGCTTCACGAGAAATTACAAGAACATCATTTAGATTGTCTCCACCAGTTAAAAGGTCGTCAACGTAGATACTTGTATCTAACAATCCCACAGTGACTGGATATTTATTTTTAAATCCTTTTAAATGTTTCTTGATGGTAGCTGACAACAGAAATGGGCTGGCATTTACTCCGAAAAGAATGCGTTTGAATCTGTAAATTTGGAGATTGCGTTTTCCTTTTGCTTTTTCAAACCACAAGAAGCGCACTGCGTCTCTGTCCTTTTCCGACAAGGAAACCTGCAGAAAGGCTTTCTCTACATCAGAGGAGATGGCAATTTTATTCAATCGAAATTGAATAAGTAAATCAAAGAGATTTGGGTTGAAATTAGGGCCAGTCCATAGACAATCATTCAGAGAAAGTTCATCGTTATCGTGTGAGCTGGCGTCAAACACTATTCTGATTTTAATGGTAAGTCTATCTTCTTTATAGACTGCTTGATGTGATAAGTAATATATGGGTTTGTCTACGACTTGAGCTTCATTTTCGTCAACCCGCTCGATTATTCCTTGCTTCAGATAGTCTTTCAAAGTATCATTATATTGGAGGTGTAACTCTGGATTTGTATAAAGTCTTTTTTGCAAACTCTGCAAACGTTTTTTTGCAACGATAAAATTATTGTTCAATTTTAAATCTTTCCAGTCCTTTTTCCAAGGTAATTCAACTTGGTAATGGCCATTTTGAAAGGTAGTTGTTTCTTCAAATATCTCCATAGCTTTATCACCTGAAAGTTTGGGGTCTTCGTGTTTTATTCCAATAGATTCGAGCTCCCAAAATTGTTTCAAAGTATCATCTATCGTTTCAAAGTCTTTGACAAGACAACACAATACCTTATTAGAAGATTGGGTATTGTTTAGAGTACCAGTGGCTATCCAACCAAACACAGAATCACACATCAGAAGCTTATCATTAACATTAAATGTATTGTGCTTTAGAATTTTAAAAAATAATTCAGCACCAATCAGTCCATGTATTTTTCCTGGTTTGTAAAAGGTTGGGTCAGCAAGCTTAATAAAGTTAGGCAAAGTGATTGAAGAAATATCCAAACGAGAAGCTGGTGTTAAATCTGTAATTTTTGGAACAATAAAAAAATCTGCATTTTCTACAAAACTTTCTTCGAATTTGAAATAACTGTATTTATCTTTGATTTTATATTGTAAGATAACCCATTTAATCCAGAAACAGGAGCATTAATTATTTTTCTTTTAATTCCCAGCATATCAGCGCATTCATTTGTTAAACAATTAATATTCGAGGCTGAGTCCAATATGCATCGTATTTTAATTTTCTTTTTAAATTTATCTTCAAGTAAAATATAAACCATACTCAGCAAAACAGAATTGTTTTTCTCAGATGTATTACTCAAAGACTGAAAAGAAGAAACAGTCTCATTTTTATTTATTATATTATTATTAGACGCCGATGAATTCGCTTTGGCTTGAGCAAAAGAAGTAACACCTGCCTTTTGTTCGAATGTCAAACCATATGCGCCGCCATCTTTGGCCACACTTTTTTTGCGATGAAGCATTGAATGATGGCGTTTAGAACACACTAAACAAGACATTTTAGAATAGCAAGAACTAAGTGTATGATTTTTATTAAGATAGTGCAAAGTTTTTCTTCTTTCACTATTTTGAATCTTTTGTTAACATCTAATTTTTGAAAATTAGGGCATTTATTCAAAGAATGATCAAGATTACACAATGCACAACAATATTTCGATTTGGATTTATCGTTAGCGTTAATCATCAAAGATTTTGTTTTATTAGATGGGGTGAAAATTTGTTTATGTTTTTCGGGAGAGGATTGCGATTTACGCTCTCAAGAATTGAGCTTCTTTTTTCTAAGAATGAAATTAATGTTTCGAATTCAGGAACTTGAGTTGATTTTAACGTATACTCAAATTGCTTTCTGTTTCTTTATCGAGCTTTTGAAGCACAATGTTTACTAGTAAAACATCCGATAAAGAATTTTGTTCATAATTCAAAACTTTTAAAGCTCTTACATTTTTATTCAGTCAACTAAGTTTCTTAATTCTTTAGATGATACAAATTGCATTTTGTCATAATTAATAATGGCAAGAATATGAGTGTCGACCAAAAGTCGGCGATTCTCAAAACGCTCAGTCAGAGCTGCGAATAAAGATTCAAACGAATCATCTGACGTTTCTATTTGTTTTGCATCACCTTTTAATGATGCACGTAAATAAAATAATTTTTGAGTTTCATTTAAACATTCATTATTTGAAATAAGATGTTCGAATTGATTTTTAAAACACTCTTCATACTTTCCAGTAAAAATAGGGAGTGGTATTTCAGGTAGTTTAACTTTCAGGTAGTTCACTCACTTTCGATTCAGAACATTCTGATGAAGAAGTATTCGAACAATTAGAATAATTTACGTTCTTAAATGAATCAATAAATAGTTTCAACTTTACCTCCAAATTTTCCAGTCTTGTTTCAATGTCTTCCAAGTCATTTTCGACATCTGGAATTTCACTGATGTTTGGTAAATCGTAGTATTGCTCACGAATATGATCAATCCGATTTTGGAGTGTTCCAACTTTTTTAGATTTAACTTCCAATTCACTCACTGTTGTACTGGATAAATCCGTTTCAGAAAATTCTTTCACAAAACTTTTGAGTTTTGTTATGGAGGTTTTGATTGCTCTTTTTAATCGATTTAGTTTATCCATAATTCGTTGGTACGACTGCGGATTCGACGGTCCACTATGTTGGGTTTTATGGTTAAAAGATGTTTAGATTGTATAATTAATCATACGACAGACCAGTGTCATTTTAAATTATTTATTAGACACAGATAAACATAACAAAGGATATGGGGATTAATTCCTGCTCGAGAAACATAACCGTTCTCCTCAATTTCCAAACTGCAACTCATTGTTCCAAACAATATCACGTGACGTGCGCACATGCGCGAACAGTAATATAATTTTACTTATTATTTGTTAGTAACGATAATGAATTATTTAATTGGAATCTTTATCTGTTCTCAAATTTTAAACTTAATTTTTGTTACGTAATTATTTTTTTTGTTTAGTATCAATAAATTAAACTTATTATTTTTAAGCAAGCCTAATTATTGACAAGTTATTATTTTTTATTTATTAAAGGTTCTAATAATAGAACGAAATACTTTATAGGTATTTAAACTAATAGCTAGCGTTTCTTTAACTGCATTAAAATTAAATATTGTCAGCTCTACTTGTCTTGGTAATTATTTTGGCTATTAGACTAATGGTGGGTAGTGGTAAAATGACATCTGCCCACAGATACTTAAAAAGTAGTACAGACTAACACCTGAACAGGATTAGAGCGATTTCAAATTTTCATGCCAAGCGCTCTACAGCTCTGTCGCCAACCTAAATTATGTCACTACACGCGAAAGCCCTAAACCAATAACGATCGCATATGAACTTCAGCTTTGAAATCGCACACTTTTACGAATTTCAAATCTTAAAAATTTGAATATTTCATTATAATTAAGTACTATAGAAGTTTTAAAATTCTAATAACTAGAAATGAAAATTTTAAAACTCGAATATTAATATACTATGCAGTTGCGCTCACCTAAAAAAGAATGGCTATGTACTACAGTGACAATTGAAAATAAAGCTAAATTTCTAACGTTAAAAAATTTCATTTTTTTATTTAAATTCGATTTTTAATATACCGAGCAATGGCGTCCACCTTAAAAAAACATTAGTGTAGCACTACTTACTACAGTGCCAACCGGGCAATAAAGCTAAATTTCTAACGTTAACAAATTTCACTAATTAAATTTCATTTTTTAAACTCGAATTTTAATATAGCTAGCAGTTACGCCCACATTAAAGAAATTTCAGTACACGGCACATTCTACACTAACATGCAATACACACAAATTAAACATTCATTTTTATAAAAACTTTAGTTTATAAATAAGAATAAAATTGTAATGAAAAACAAAATAACTCACCTAATCTTCACTGCTCTCCGAATTGTTATTTTTCGGCTGTAAAATATACTGTTTTTATTGCATCTAAAAAACTTTCTATTATGTTTTCCCAATGGTTCTTTCTCCATATGCACTCCGCGAAAACGTAAAATCAATATATCCTCATCCATACTTATTAATTATCGCAAGCAACACAGAAACTCCAAAAATCAAATATCGAAACTCAATGATTCAAGATTTTTCTGTATTAGTTTTAAGGGTTACATAAAAAACGCGCATGTCACGCGATCACGTTACATGATAAACGAAAAGCACATCATTCAAACGTAATCTGAGCCGTTAAGCCAGTTTGCGAACTTATCGCACCACTTTATCGCCTGCTTGGTGCATTTTACCCTCTGTATGGATCTCTACTCTTTAACTCAAATCTATTTAGTTTGCATTCTTTTATATATTTTTGATTTTAGAACTTAAAGCTATTATTTTATAAACAGATGATATGATCTTATTGATTTTAATGTAGCTTTTCGGGGGAGTTTTTTTCTGTTATCTTAATATTTAGCGTATAACAATGCTTTAGAAGTTCTACCATGTTTCTGTATTTACATTTATTTTTTACTATGAAAAGCATTTTCAATTTAAAAAAATGAATTTCCTTATATGTGTTTATCATATTTATTTACTTCCAATGCCCAAATAATAGACTAAATGATTTCATTTGCCTCAATGGACAGAAATGATGGCATTTTGTATAGTGGGCCACCCAGTGGGTGTTCAATTTTAGACGCAGATGTGTGGGTGAGTCCTCATAATTTAGGAACAGAGGCTATAAGCTGTTTTGTTATAATAGATGTTACTTCTAGAGTTATTTCACTTAGAAGATCTTGCGAGCATGTCCTGTTTAGTGTGTCCCAATTGCCTTCAGTGAACTCTACAATCTTTTGCCTGTGTAAATATAGAACTTACTGTTTTCATCTACTAGGCCATCAACCTTTAATTTTATGACTTTGAATGAGTAAGGTAGCTTCTGATAAATATTTTATTTCTCTTTTAGAATTTTTAACTTTTAATTCATTGTTTTGTGGTTCTGCTTCCATTTCAAGTGGGGATTTTTAATGGGTTTAAGTGAATTTTTAAAGGTGTTCTTTGATTTATGCTTTTTTGAAATTGATACAATGAGGATTTATCAAAGTGGCCATACATTTTCTTATTGAATTTTTATTGAATAGTTTGTGTTCTACCCTTCAGCTTGCATTTTTACTGTTTGATTCTCGCCTAAAGCATTGATATTTGATATTAGTTTAGAATCCACTTTGAACTATTGATCTCAAATCTTTTATGCTTAATTTGTTAAATTCTATAAGGTGTTTCTAAATGAACATTTTTTCTTAGCTGTAGATGCACATATTATGAGTGTTCACATGTACACTGATGTGAAACGTCGATTCATCACCGAAAACAACTCAATCCAAAAAATCATTGATTTAGAGCCTGTAAAAACAAGTCTTACTTAATAAATACTACAAAGCGTTTAAACCCCAACATTCAATTAGAAACACTATGTATTATGTATCACGTGGAGCGATAGATGAAGAAAATCCCTTACAAAATTATAATTAGTTTTATTGAGATCGCAAAAATTATTTTTTCTAATTGTTAACACTTTTTTATTCCTTAAACAATCTTCTTAATTTTATCTTAAAACACTTTTGAAAAGTACCTTATGTAAATGAATCTGTTGTACTACAAATCAATGATGCCTTTCCCTGCTATTTTGTCAGCAATCTAAGGAACCACATTCTTTTTAATATGTTGCAGCAGTTATTTTTTTAATCATATTTATAATATATATTTTTATATGAAGATATTGTTTTATAATTTGTAAAAATATATAAATAATACTTATATTGTTTTTGGTGATTTTTATTACAAGGAATTTTTTACCAAAGTATTTCATTAACATAAATAATTTAATGAAATAACAATGCACAACTTTAGAATATATTGTAAAGAAATGCATGTGAACTGCTAATTTCTAGTTACAGTTTACTGCAATAATTTGGAATTTTTATGGTATTTGCAGTCTGCTATTTGAAATTCTTGATTATGTTGAAAATTTATGTATTTTGGTACATATGAGCTAATTTTATTCTGTTCATAATTGTTTGATTTTCTTCCCATTATTAGGGTATTGAAAAAATGTTAAATATGTAAATACGAGGCTCTTTACAAATTATCTAAATTGAGTTTTTATAAGAACAGCTGTTTTTGATTGATTAAATTGAGTATATTCTTGTAGTATATCTCATTAATTTCATACATCGATTTCTTTTATTTGTATGAAATTTGTAGGATGGAGAAGAGAATGATAGAAGGGAGTTAATACCAGGAGACTTACTATGGACTAAAATTGGAAAATATCCTTTTTGGCCTTGTATGATAGTGTATGACCCTTTAAGTGGTGATTATTACAGGCAAATTAAATGTAAGTATCTTACTGTATATTTCTAAAAAAATATTAATTTTTTTTATCAAATTATGTTTGTAATTTTATGGATTTTATAGATTATGTACAGTTGAAACTTAATAACACAAATTTCTTTGTCCTGAATTAATAGATATTGTGAAATACTCATAATATCTCTTACTATATAACAAATATCCTAGCTTTGGATTTACAGTTATTTTATGGCAGCAGTGGGAAACATTTCCTCGCCAACTTAAATTTAGTTTTCACTTAGTTTGGTTTTTGATTATCACAATTTTAAATATTTCTTTTTATTATTTATTATAGTAAACCTTTATGACAAAATGCTAGAAAGTTATACTTATAAATACATACCATTTAAAGCTATAAGTTTAATGAGCAATAAAACTGAAATGATAATGTGGATAACTTTAGATTTTACAGTAACTTGTTTTTTAATTAACTGGCTATAGTGGCACACATTTTAAAAAAATGCTATGTATCATTACCAAATAGTGATCAACAACTGAGTTATAAAACTGAATCAATAGCTTATTTAACATCAATTTTTACAATACTCTGTTTTTAATTTATTGAACTTGTTAAAAATATAGTGTGTAACACTTTGTGGCAGGGATCAATGATTGAACAAAAGTTGACTTTATTATATGAATAACATGGTTTTTATATTAATTTGTTTATAATCATAAAAATCATCAAAATTTCTTAGTTTCTAATAAACTAGTGAAATAAAAGTATTTTACGAATTACAATTTTTAACTGTCTAATTATAAAATGAAACATTTAGACCATTTGATATTTAAAGTGAATCCATTGGCCTTAAATATCGTCGTTTTTATCAGAAGTACTTGTATATTCTTCCCTTTTTCAAATTAAAATGATCTAAATTATATCCATTCATTGACCTGTAAACTAGTAGAAATTTAATGGTCACCACCTTCTTAGCATTCCTATGGAGGTTGAAGTCAGGCATAGAAAAGGTTTTGCCAGGTTCCTCGGGAGGCCAGTTCATAACACCATGACTTTGGTACCATTCATCCAAGAGGATCGTCTGTAACAATTTTTTTGAGGAAATTTTCTTTTCTAGTATATTGGTTTGTTTGTCGCTCAACGGTAATTTTTTGCACACAACAGCTAATTAGATTGGGACTTGCGGTTTAAAGTGGATTCCAAACCACTACAAACATCCATGCCCAAGGTGGGACTCGAACCCACAAACCGTTGAACCGAAGGCAAGAGCGCTAACTATTCGGCTGCCAGCTCGGCTTTCTAGTACACTACTGGCCATTAAAATTGCTACACCAAGAAGGAATGCAAATAACAGAACGATATTTATTGGACACAGACATTATAGTGGAAAGAAGAAGTGATGAGATTTACAGGAAATTAGGATGTATAGATCTTGAGAAATCAGTACCCAGAGCAGCCACCTCTGGCTGCAATAACAGCATTTATCCTCCTAGGCATGGAGTCAAACAGAGATTGTATGGCATGTACGGGGATCTCAGTCCATGCAGCTTCAACACTATGCCACAGTTCATCGACAGTAGTGGATGGTGAGTGATGGCGTGCCAATCGCTCGGCAACCATTGACCACACGTTCTCAATTGGTGACAGATCAGGAGAATGTGCTGGCCAGGGTAACAATCGAACCTGTTCTGTATCAAGGAAGTTCAGAACAGTACGGGCAACATGCGGTCGTGCATTATCCTGTTGAAACAAAGCATTAGGGAGGCCTTGAAGATAGGGCAGAGCCATGGGCCTTAACACATTGGAAATGTAACGGTTGTTGTTCAAAATGCCGGTTATGCGAACAAGAGGTGATCGAGATGTATATCCAAAGGCACCCCATACCATCACTCCAGCAGATGGGCCAGTATGGCGATGTCCAATGCAAGCTAGCAATGCATGTTCTCCATGATACCTCCAAACACGGATGCGGCCATCATGGTCCTGTATACAGAACAGATATTCATCTGTAAAGATGACGTGATGCCATTCCCGCGTCCAGGTCCGCCGCTGATCACACCATTGAAGGCGCTCTTGTCTGTGACGCAGTGTAAATTGTAGCCGAAGTCATGGTCGCCATGCAGACAATCCATGCTGCTGCAAATGTTGTCAAACTGTTCGAGCAGAAACTTGTTGCCTTGCAAATGACTCCATTTCTCGACTCAGGGTTCGTGACGTGGCTTTACGATCCCTTGTGACCATGCGGATAAGATGTCTGTCTTCTCTGCTGTTAGTGATTGGGGGGGGGTAGCTGAGATCCTGCATGACGTTCTGTATGATTGTCCTGAAACCATCGATTCCATATTCTGGTAACAGTCATGGGGTCTCGACCGACGCGAGCAGCAATATTGCGGTACGATAAACCGCAATCCTGGTAGGCTATAATCCTTCCTCGATCAAAGTCAGACACGTGCTGATAGGCATTTCTTCTTCTTACACGAGGCATTACAACAACTTTCTTTGCCGAAAACAATGTTGAAACGGAAATTGAGTATGAGAAAACTGCTGTCAAATCTCTGGTTTTATACACATTGTAGATGTCGCTTCTGTCGCCTGCTTTGTATGAATGCACTGAAAGTCTAATCATTTGCATATCACAGCAAGTTCTACCTGTCGTGGAAATTTCACATGTGTGGTGTGCCGCTTTCCTGGTGTAGCAATTTTAATGGCCAGTAGTGTATATTAGCATATCCTTCATACCAAAGGTGGCCTTACCAAGAACTTAAGGCAAGTTGGGATTTAGGTTCTATACTTACATTACCTGTGAACCTTTTGATACCCTCTCATTACTTTGAGGCTACAAAAGATTTGACCGCAAATTACTTAAAAAGTACAGAGAAAAACACATGATTACAAATTTAGACTGAATTATTTTTTCTTATTTAAATATTCCATTATTTTTAGAAATCTAAATCAATAAACACATTAGCAGTTTTAAATTTATTCCAAACAGAACAAAAATAATCAATTGAATGTATATCTATAAGGTCTCAGTACAAAAATAAATATTTTGTTAAATTGAAATAGCCACTGAACTTAATTTACTGAGATTTCAATTAAATTAAATTGCTTATTCAATTTTTCGGTATACAAATGAGTTCCTCGATTGTCAGTGTATGTATGAGGTTCTCAATTGCTAGTGTCTATACAAGGTCCTTAATTTCGAGTGGTATATGATTTCCTTGATTACTGTTATATATACAATGTACTTTGTGTCAGCGGAGATAAGAAATTTCAATGTATTAAATAAAGAAAAATAAAATGATTAAATTTATTATTCAGTGGGCTGTTAAGTATACAATAAACATTTTTTATAAGATCTTATATTAAGAGTGTAAAGCAATTATGTTATGTATTGCAAATTTCAATTTATGAAAAAATATAATTAAAACATTTTTCTAAATTTTCACTTAATATTAATTTTGACTTTCTAAATTTTGTATTTATAAATTTTAAAAATATTTTTACATTTTATTTTGGAAGATGTAGTTAGAATAAACTTAATATCGTGATTAATTTTAAAATGTAAATTAAAAATGTAGATTGAAGTAAATTTGTTACATAAGAAAATTTTTTCAATAAACATAATGTAAATAAAATTTGTTTTATTGCTAACACTTATAATGCTTTTTATACTTAATGAAATAAATTTTGTTTTAACTTAAAAAACACTTTCATTTAAGTATTTTTTAAAGGAGTTTAATTCTCAAAAAGTTTGCAATTCTATAAAAAATAAACTAAAATTTGCAATTAATTTTATTTAAATTTTTATTAATTTTTTAAAAATATAAAAATTGCAATATTACATATCTCATTACAATATATATATATCAAAGAGCTAAATATGTGGCTCTTTATAAAATTATCACTATCAACAATAACCGAGCTGGCAGCCGAATGGTTAGCGCTCTTGCCTTCTGTTTAACAGTTCGTGGGTTCGAATCCCACCTTAGGCATGGGTGATTGTAGTGGCTCGGAATCCACTTTAAACTGTAGATCCTGGTCTAATTAGTTCTTGTGTGCAAAAAATGACTGTTGAGCGACAAACAAACCAAACCACTATGAATAATATTTTAAATTGCTTTGACATACACAGTGTATATTTTATCGCATAACCAAGGGCATACACAAAACTCCGATTTTCTGAACCACCATAGGCATTCCATTTTATATGATACAAACTTTTTATACACTGCACAAATATAATGTAAAAAAAAATAATAATACAAATACACATTCACACTTTTAACTTTTTTAATTAAAAAATTTTTCAGCTTTTTTTTTTTTGTTTGCACTTTGTTTATATAATTTAGATTTCTTACGTCCAGTGATCTAAGATAATGAGAATCAATTATTTCTGACAAAAGACAATAAAATTAAAATCATTTCTATTTTATGTAAAGTACCATTGTTTTTAAAAAGCTGAAGGATCATTTTTTTTCTCCATTTTTCTGACAAATGTAGTCTTTGCATATTTCTTGATTTTCAAATAGATGATTTGGGATGTTTATTATCTCTTTTAAATTAACTATTTCTTTATCAAAGGGTAGTAGTTCTTTTCAACAATGGTTGGCACTTGATCTTTTCTGGTTCATAATTAACACTAAAAAACTTTCATTTAAAATATTAAAAAAGATTTTTGATAAATTTTTTAAAAATAGCTTACCTAGAGTTATGCCAAAACTGACTTATGTTTTATTTGATTTTTCATCAATTTCCTTTTAGTGGAAAGATACAAGATGTAAAGGACTCGGATCATTTTCTTTCATGTTTAAAATAGATGAAAAAGTGTATAAAATGTTAGAGTTTGATAATGAGAAAAAGAACCAGATACATTTAAAATTTTAAAAATGTTGAAATTAATTCAAGAAATTTGATTATTTGAAAGATAGCATTCGACATGAAACAAGGAAAGGCACTGCATGAATATACATTGTTTGTTCAACAGAATCTTGCAATTGAAGAATTATTCATTGGCTGAAGATTTTCTGTCTCTATGACTCAAAGAAGATGAAGGAATGGGACTTTTTCTTGCCTGGATTCATAGTACCCACGACCGACTAGTGGAAATTAGTATGCCATTTACTCCTTGGCTCGTGGCATACCAAGCCATCAGATTTTTACTGGAGAAATATAAATTCCTTATACAAATTCGTTACAGACTGCCTGATGATGAATTTACATTAGAACATATCTTTACAGAGTTGCTAGCAGAGGAAGCAGGACTCAAGCATACTAATGCTGAAAAAAAGGAGGATAAAATCAAGGTTGACTACGTGCTTCTGACATTAATGCAGGTAGTTTTAAATAGTGTCAAAATTCCCATAAAAGGTAAAGGCTTAGTTAAATAAAGTTTTGGGTTATTTAATATTTAATTAACTAACGTTCTCTTCTGACCACACCTGAGTCATTCGGTAATCAACTTTTAGAATCTATAATATTGTAGATTCTAAAATTTGAGTTATATTTGCTTGTAAAGGAACTCTAGTAATAAAGCTTAAAGAAGGAAAAATTAAATGCCAAAAAGAAAATGGGTTGTTTGTATGTTCGTCAAAATGTATATTGAGCATTGTGGATCTTCAGCTGTTGGCTCATAGTATTTAGACCTCGTAGAACCAGCATATGCTGTGGCATCGCCGATTTGGTCACATAAGTATGGACACCATTATTAAAACAAGAAATCAAGATGCAATAGCTGGAATGCCTAAACTTGCATCTAAATTCCCAGACTGCAGGCCAAGCTGGCAGCTGAATGGTTAGCGCTCTTGCCTTCGGTGGGTTCGAATCCCACCTTGTGCATGGATGTTTGTAGTGGTTCGGAATCTACTTTAAACTGTAGGACCCGGTCTAATTAGCCCTCGTGTGCAAAAATGACTGTTGAGTGAAAAACAAATCAAACCTAGACTGCAGAATCTTTCTAGATTTTTCTAGACAGAGTCTTTAGATTAGATTTAAGATAGGGTGGTTCCAAAAGAGCCTATCGCCGCAACCAAAGGTCTATTGTACTATAGCCCCCTATTTGAAAAGACCAGTGGCATAAGCAAAATTCAGCAGACATTTTACAGGAATTTCGTGCAACATCCAATTTTAAATCGAGTGCTGAGCCAGGTGTTCAAATCTATGTGCAGAATAAGATGTGTATTGTAATTTCTTCCATATAATGACAACCTTTACAAGTGGGATTATCTGAAACTCTCATTATCGTGAGATGTCTTTTAATGTGCCAGTGTCCTGTAAGTAGCTCCACTGCTTTCCTTAGACTGCTTCTATTAAGCTTTAATAATTCTTTTTGCCTTTTACTAGGACATATGCTATTTAATAGCCTTGCTTGTCTTTGATCATTGCCATTGTACCAGTTCATAAACTGTTGTTTTCTAAAGAGATCAGAGATGTTCTTTCTGATCAATTCTGTTGAATTACCTAGCACTGGCTCAGGACCAAAAAAGTCAGTTGTTGATTCAGTCCTTGCCACAGCTAATTCATTGTCAGGAACACCAGAGCGCCCAGGCACCCACATTAAAGTGATGGGGTTATTATTAGCCAATTTACATAGAGTGAGATAACATTCCCTGACAAGAACAGAAGTTACAGTAGACTTCTGTAGAGCTAATAATGCAGCTTGACTGTCAGAGCAGATAATTATTCTTTTACAAAAATAGTTTCTGTCCAAGCATATTCTACTTCACATAAGAATGGCAAAGACTTTTGCTTGAAATACAGTTGTATATTTACCCAAAGGGAATGATAACTTTGTGCCATCAGCTGGACAACAAGTACTATCCCCAGTGTTGAAATTGCCGAGCTGGCAGCCGAATGGTTAGCGCTCTTGCCTTCGGTTCAACAGTTCGTGGGTTCGAATCCCACCTTGGGCATGGATGTTTGTAGTGGTTCGGAATCCACTTTAAGCCATAAGTCCCGGTCTAATTAGCCCTCGTGTGCAAAAAATGACCGTTGAGCGACAAACAAACCAAACCAGTGTTGGAATTCATTTTTGAGCCAGTAGTATACCAGTAAATAGAGTTCTCACTGATGGCAACATTATTCCAGTCTTCTCTTAAGGGAAATTTGATTGTATAAGGCTTATCAAAAGCATACTTAACAATTGTGTAATCAGTAGGATAAAAGGATGGCTAGTTGCATCAGCACTGAGGTTCCCCCGAGATAAAAATCTAGAGTAGTCCTTCCACTGACCTATATTTTTAAGCCTCTTCATGCTAAGTATTATTTCTGCTTCAATACGCATGTAAAGAAGACACATACCAAGCAGAAGCTCCAGTGTAGACGTGGGAGTTGTTCCAATACATCCAGAGATAGCTACACAAAGCATCCTTTGAAGTTTTGTTAATTCTGCTTTAGTAGTTTCATTTTTGATTTTAGGCAATAATGGGACAAATGATCGTATTATAAATCCAATGAATAACTTTGGGATTTAAGCCTCAAGTTCTTCCAAATGCATTTCTACATGACCAAAAAGCTTTTTTTGCTCTTTCAATACAAAAGTTGAAGTGCTTGTTCTACTTAAGCTCATGTCAAAAACTACTCCTAAGAATTTAACTTCCTTGGAGCAAGCTAATTCTTGATCAAAAATAGTTACCTTTTTCAGATTAAGATTCTTTTTCTTTATGAGGCTATCATAGTGGTTCTGAATCCCACCTTGGGCATGGATGTTTGCAGTGGTTCAGAATCCACTTTAAACCGTAGGTCCCAGTCTAATTAACCCTCGTGTGCAAAAATTGACCGTTGAGCGACAGACAAACCAAAATTTAGTCATTCTCCCGAGGAAGAAGTCGAAAGCAAACAAAAGGAGCCAATTCAGTCAATTAGTGGAACAATTAAATATAAAGCATAACTGGGTCAGAGAGAGTACCAAGACAGGACCAATCTAGATGCAATATCTACTATCGTATGGACGGCAAAGGGTAAAGTTTCCGGTCCCATAGAGACATTCAGAAGTTCTATGATAAGGTAAAACTTCCTTATGATCATAGTCAGTTTGATTTCAGAATGAAATATAGCTTTTATCATACTGATTTGAAAGATACTATAGAAGCAGAGATGAATCTGAGAAAGAAGAGATTAAAGACGACGAGGTTGCCAGTTCTTTTTTATGACAATCCAGCTTTTTGCCTACCCATTTTCGCCAAGCCTCCAGATATGCTCATTGAATCGAGTGGCAGGAGGCCATGCAAACAGAAATGGATACTGTCCATAAACGTAATGTATGTATCTTTATATCTAAGAAAGAGGGAGATAGGTAGTCATTGGGTGTATACCCTAACAGCAAATGACCATGGCAAAGTTGCATGCTATAAAGCGCGCCTGGTTGCTCAAGGATTTAGACTGATAAAAGGTGTAAATTGTGATGAAGTATTTTTGCCCGCCATTATTTTTCACATTTTTCTGCTTATATTTTCAATTTTAGTTTTAAAATACAAATGAACTAACTCCCTTTCAATTAGATATAACTAATGTATACTTATATACTCCTTTGAATAGAATTCTAATCACCCAACTCCCTGAGTTTGTAGACCCAAGTAAACCTAAGCATGTGTGCTTGTTGAAAAAGGCATTGTATAGACTTCATCAGTCCAGCTTAGAATTGTTTCAAGAAATACGTTCCACTCTTTTAGTGTTATACTCTAGTAAACTTGAGAATGTTAATTGCGTGTACATGAGAAACTGATATTGCCCTTTTATTATATGTTGACGATACCATGACCTTGGCCTGAACCATCACGATAGTTTCTGAATCAGTGAAGTTATTGGAAAAAAAATTTGATCCTAAAGTTCTTGGAAAAACTAAAAATCTTTTAGGTATATATTTTTAATGAGAGTAGTTCAACCTTAACTCTTGATCAAGAGTATATATCTAAAATTTATGAAAGGCTTAGTAAATTTCATATTCCTTTGGTCAGTTTACCTTTAGCTCCCAGCACATTTTTGACTTGGACTCAATGTTCTGAATCAGACTATGATAAAAGGAAAATAAAAGTATTTCCATATAGGAGTGTAATAGGTTACTTAAATTTTGTTGCTAGTCGAACCAGGCCTGATATTAACTCTGCAGTTAACTTGCTGTCCCAATTCCAGAATAACCCAGGTAAAATATCCTGAAATTTCCTGTTAAAGGTGCTAGGTTATTTGTACACAACAAAAACTGTCAAATTGAACCTAACTTGTTAAAATATTGATCAAGCTCGTTTATTCAGTGACTCATCTTTTGCGTCATGCTGAGATTACCGCCACACGACGTCTGGCACAATTCTACTGATGGGAGGTATCCTTATTGCCTGGAAGACTCAGAAACAGAATGTGGTTACTCTTTCAACTATGGGGACCGAACTATATGCAATTGCAGAAACCGCCAAAGATGCAGTCTTCTTCAAAAAGATGCTGGATAAATGTTGTCAAAGAAGTATTATCCCTTGTAGCCCCAAGTTTGTACTTTTTGCAGATAACCATTCCGCAATAGTGTTCAGCAGGAATAGTGTTGAAAAATAAAGTTCCAGACATATCGATGTAAGACTCTTCTTTGTAAGAGACTTAATCAAGGAAAAGACGCTTGAGTTACAATTTGTTTTATCAAAACAGACTGTCTTACCAAATCCTCTCCTAAGATTGCACTTAAGAAAGTACAATCTCATTTTTCTTATGTTTAAGACTGTAAATAAGTTTTTCAAATTTTATCAAAATTGTAAATTATTGCAACTGTATATTTTAGTGTATTTGCAAGTGTGTCCATATTTTTTTTTCTAATTGCATTATGTGTGTATGTAGGAATGAAATTCTGAAAGGTCGTTTTTCTCTTAAAGCAATTAAGTAAACAGTTTCTATATATTTTTCTTAGTATAGTAATTGTTAGTTTAAAACTAGATTAGCAACAAGAAGTTGCTGGAAAGCATGGTAGAAAGTCATGCTTTCCAGCACAAGTAGTAGGTAGAACATCAGAGCTTGTGGTTTTAAGCACTGCAACCAGAGAATTGTCAGAAAATCCTCACTCAGAGGTTTGTCTGATAGCTGTCTCATTCTGAAACAATAGTCTTTAATCTGTCTTTGCTCCGAATCAGAAAATTCATTAATGAATCACAATTTCAGAGAATCATATTTATTTTTTTTGGATGGAGTGTACACTATATCACTTGCGAAATTTAGAATATCCAAAGATAAAGTGGAAATAACATAATAGTACTTAGTAACATCCTTTATAATGCAATGAATAATAAACTGTACTTCAATGTTCACAAACCACATCATGATATGTTTGTCCTAAAAAGGGGGTAATTTTAGTCCTATTTAGCCATAGCCACTTCTGTCTGCCTACCATCACTTGATATAATAAAACAATGCAGATAGCTGCCAACCACAAAAATCGGAAAAGAAATCCTATATTTGCTGATGATACCACAGGTAATTCAAAATTGTCACTTTCGTAGATGTCTGGCACATTTGAAATAGAAATATCAAGAGTTTTATATAAGGATACACCTTCTCACTACATCAAATGAACACATAAGTTTTCTCTGAGGCTGACGTCGATGAGGAAAATTTGAGTGAACATGTGAAAAAAACAGATGCTATTGGAGGGTTCAGTGACCCTGTGATCACAATAACCACTACAGAGATTAGTGTACACATACTGCTTAAGAAAAAATCCAAATATGAAATATTTAATTTGAAATAAACATCATATTACATTAAAGAATGCTTTACACTCCTTAGATCACAACAGTTCAGGTTTTTATTTTAAAAAATCAGTTGCGCTTGCACCGAAGAGAATCCAGTTGAGCTGCATGTCACTTAACTTGTCCATTCAGCCAGGTTGGAAATTGCAATATGTGGTGATGCAAGTGCCAAGCTGGTGATTTAGGACTAGTAAATAAAATCTCAGTGGTCAGACAATTCTGACTGTGATTTATCCTCCATTAAATCCATTTTATAGTGTTTACTTTTACATCCATAAAAACCATAAATTTGAGTACATTTTACTTTGGAAGAAACAGGAGCATAATGATACCTCAAAAGCCATTTTATATATACCATCTGTTTTATGATACTAACAGGAACAAGTTTTAATGATATCTAATGTATATTATGTTGCCTCATATATTCCACTCATGTCCAGTTGAAAATAGTTTGACCGTTTTTTAAAGACTTTTATGAACTATACAATTTGATAATTTGCATATATAACATGCTTTATTAGAGAGTCCTTATTTGGAGATGGGATATATCTGTTATTTATCCTAAAAAGTAAAGTTTTCAGAAATTGTATGCATATATCACTCATGAAGTTTCTATTGTAAACATTCTTTTTATAACTTTTTCACTAAAATGGTGAAACAATACTAAGGTTTTCTTTCCCATAATGCAAGCAGTATTTCACAAATAAAGACATTCTTTAAAAATTCAACTTTTAACAGTGATTAAGTTAATTGTGTTTAGAATTGTGTATAAAACAAACTAATAACTTACTTACCAGCAAGATCAGAAGTGAATTCTTTTCTTTTTATAACTATGCTTCTCATGATAAATCTGAAATGAGGTACAAAGTAAAAGAAATTTGATTGATTATGTAAGCAAATGAACTAAACTTTCATATGAAATAATTTAGCATTAGTAATGTTTGGTTGATATTAAAATACAACTGGATTTACATTGCTCCCATGTTACTTGAGCAAACTTACTAGATGAATATTCAGCCCATGAATTATTAAGAATCAATGCACTTATAATTATAGCAAGTTGCTTTTCCTGATTTTAATTTTTCAGATATATATTGCTTTTTTATTTTAAAAAAATGTGATTATTCTTTAGGAAATTTTTTAATTCAATTTCTTATTTTGTATAAGCTATGCAGATAAATCAAATTATTAAGTAATTAATCATTTTGGATATATTGAAATTAATAGTATAAAAGTTTTTGTTTGTTATGTTATAGTTTTATTACATGATTTTTCTTATTACAGCAAAAGACAAGATTTACATTTATCATGTACAATATTTTGGTACTAATCCACTGCGTGGCTGGACATCACGTAAGAAGACTTTTGTCTATGAAGGGCGTCAAAAGTTCCTGTCCAGAATATATGATGTTAGTGAAAAGAATAAATATGCTCAGTCTTTATACAATGTTCCTGTAAGTGGCCTATACTTTGACTTACAAAAATTAAGAAACTTTAAATATGGAATGAATAATAAAAATTAAAGATGTGTTTGTAAACTCTTTGGTTTTCAGTTCAACATTCATTGGTTTGATTCTCATCTCAAGTGTAGGTGCTTTTAGTGTTTCAAAATCTAATTTAATTTATAGATTTCTGTTGATTTAATCATAAATTTCTAAGTTATCATGTTCAAATGGTTTTGTAACTTTTTTGTGCACTGCTGGCATACTGAATGGAACACAAGTGGAAGAAGAGATGTCAAAAGTTATGATGCTCCATACATTCAAATTTATTTCTGATGTTAAGTGTTCTAAAAACATAAATTGAAGAAAATGAAACAATCAGTTTGGTAAGAAGAACTCAAATATCTATGAATTTTCCCTTTATGACAGGCAAGTAATGCAAATTGAAAAAGAGATTTAGATTTGTTGTTGAGGAATATTCTCCTTCGTGTGTAGCCAAAAGTGGCCTAGTATACAAGAAAGCAGATGTATATATATTACTATTAGGTATTTGAAATAAACTAATTCATAATTTATTTGACAAGCAGTCAGCAGCAGAGTAGTAAGTCGATGAATGTATGGAACAGATACATTTCAAAGAGCATTTGTTTAAAGAAATGGTAAAATGAAAAGTATGAGAAAACTTTTTAATTAAATATAAAATGAGATGTTAATTCATGTTTATTTAAATTTAATAGTAATTTTCCATATGGTATTTGCATTAGTTCAACATTTCTTTATTTTGAGCTTCCAAGGTCAACATTTTTCAAATTAATTTTGAAAATGGAAGCTTATATCCATTTTAAGCTTAAAAATAGTGTGATATTTTTTGTGGTATGTCTTTTGGCACTTATACTTGATAGAAAATATATCTTTGACTCGTCAATTTAGAAGAAGTGAGCTTTAGTAAATAAAGTAAGTTGTAAATGTCTGAAGTTATTTCTAACTACTATGACTTGATAGGTATCTTGAAAATTTGTTTGTTATATTCATTGTTTGAAAGCACTTGTAATTTCTGAAGTTTTTTACTTACAGAATATTTGTGCACTATTTTTTTTATGAAATTAAAGTTGAATTATATACTGTATTTGTTCTTTTGAGTTCAATTGATTTTTCGTCCATCATTAAAATAATTAGGCATATTTTTATTCACTTTTTATGTTTCTACAAGTTTTTCCTTCTCTTGCTTTTATTCATAGCATTGCTATAAAAAAGACTGGGAAATTGCCATCACTGAAGCAGAAGCAGCATTGGAAGTAACAGATGTTAAAGAGCGATTTGCAAGCTATGTTTTCTCTTATGAAAATGTCAAGAAAAAATCCTTAAGTAAGTGTAGATAAAGTTTTTAAACCTATTTTATGTCTGCTGTTTTATTTATTAAAATGTGTTATTTTTTTCATAATTAAGTTTTTTTTAAATTTCTAGTGTTATAGTAAATGATTTTCGAAATATAATTCGTAATGAGTTATTAACAGTCGTTTAAAAATATTTTTTATTAATATCTAGAAACCATGCATGAAACCTCTTCAACTGATGTGGTTGAAAATTCCCAGGAAGTTGAACAGGTGATACTCATTTGTGTCCTTGCAGTAAATAGTTTTTATAAATAAATGTTTTAATTTTTGCATATACTAATATTAGCATAAGTTGTTCTACATACTAGAATTGTAAATAAAAATTAAATATTTCTAAATGTGTGTTCTTATGTCTTTAGTATATTTATTTTAGAACATAATAATAAGTAAGCTCATGTATTTTCAAAATCTGGGAAAAATATATTGAAATCTTATCCTTTTAAAATATTTTTTAAATTATGTAATTCTTTATAACTTAAACATTTTTGCACCTTCTAAATTTGCTAACTTAATTGAAAAATAATTAACTTTTTCAAATAAATTGCACACTTTTCTTGATAGAGTAACTAACCAATTAATCATTTTTTAAAAAACAATGGCTATTATAAATTTCATAAAATTAAACATTACTTAATGGTTAACTAAAGGGAAAAATTGTTTACCATGCAATTCCTGACTTTAAAAATCTAAGTTTTTAAATTCTTATTAAATTAAGTGATGATATAGCCGATAATAATTCTGACATATTTTGTAAGTATTAGAGTTTTGAATTTTGTTCGTTAAAAAATTAAGAATATTATTTAAAGTGTGTAAATTTTATAGAATTTCATGTTTAGAAACTTAATCCTTTATTTCCAAGGCATGTAATATTTTAAAACTCAAACCAATAGAATATTTCACTTTCTCTAAATAAATTTTAATAATAAAACTATTGGATATATCATTTAAAATCTCAACTGCTTTTGGAATTTATATTTTTTATCTTTTTTGCTTATTGTTGACAGAAGTTTTGAAAACATTTTAAACATTTATACCATAATTATGTACATTTTATATAATATGTCTTAAATTCTTCTATGTTTTCTGTAAACTAGAATCGGGGCAGTAAAATATATTCTAAGTAAACAAGTTTTTCTGTTTTAATAATATTTATAAATGGTTAAATAATATTTATGCAATTATTGTGATTAAAAATTAATGCATAACAGATAGCAGTACAGTAATAAAATTTTTTTATTGTTCTGCATCCTTGATTAACCTTTTTTCTCATAGGTAGTAATTATGTATTTAAGCAGTAATTTTTCCAGTGAATTATTTTTACTAGTTTTTCACTGTTATATATTTGTTTTTATTAAAAGCAGATGTTCAAAATTTTTTACTTCAAAATTTAAGTTATTTTTACGTAAAAATTTTATATAGTGAAATAAAAATTGTCTAACTATTGGACTTAAAAACCGATTGGAAAAAAAAAAAACCTCTTTGAAAAATTGTGAATGGAGTTAACACAATCACAGTGAGTCCTAGTATCCAAGGTAAAATTTGAAGGAAACTAAATTCAAAATAACTAGTAGTGTGATATTGATTTAAATGATTTTACATGCATCTCTTTATAGTGAAATGCTTCCTGTTTGTTTCAAGTTATGAAACTCTTTATCCATGTTTATACTTCAATGTATGAATTTCTATAGAAAATTTAAAATATTCATAAATTCAGAACTGATTTTTAACCCAAGTAAATACTTATTTCTTAAGAAACGAAATAGAGAATTTTATTTATTTTTAGTGATTTAATTATTTTGTCATCATGTATACTTTTAAGATAACATGGATCACTTGATTAGGGTGAACTTTTGTCACAAAATATTTTTTAAATTGTAAATTGTGTTAAATGCATTGATAAGTCATGAAAGGTAAACTATGTAAAATTTGATACATACAAAATAACTTGTTTTTTATATACATTTAATATATATGAGAAAGAAAATACATAGAGCTTGGTTTCTAATACAGTTAACATTTGCTAGATGAATTTCAGAGAGTAATGAAATGTTATCCAATAGTTGATGTTGTGTAGTTTTAATATTTAATTTTTTAACTATACTTAAAAAAAAAAAACTTTATGTAAATTGAGTTGTACTTGCAATGATTTTTAAAAATGAATTTTTAGCAATGGAATATTTTACAATTTTTTTGTAGACATAATATCTAAAACATGAAATGAAGACATTTTAAAACTATTTCCCTTATTTAATTTACCTAAAACTTTAAACTTTGTAAAAAAATTGTGGAACATGGAACACTGCGCTGTAAAGGTCGTAAAAAGTAAGTATTGCAGTGAAGCCCATATATGCGTTAATGTTTTTGCATATGAATGAAAAAACAATGCATTGCACCTCCGTAGCAGTTTTAGCGTGGTCTAGGGTGCACAAGAAAGCCTGCTACTTTACACAAAAAAAATAAAAAAATAAATAAAATAAAAAATAAAGATGTCTGTACAAATTTTCTCAGTTATCAAAGTCAAATTTTGGGGCTGCAAAGAGAAGACTTGTTGAGATAAATCATCGCCATCATTTTAACTAGCATCTGACACAACATTATTAGTCTGAGATTGTCAGTGGTTTAGGAACATATTTCTCTGCATTACTATCACTATCCATTTGTTCTGATTCACTAACAGAGGTCAATTTTTGAAGCATTTTTATTGCTTCAGATGGTCTAAGATGTGCCATTTATTTGCAATTAACAATTTAAAAAAATTAAATTAATGTTAAAATTATATTTTCAAAAAGTAAAATGAAAATTATAAATTAAAAAAATTATAAACACAATATTATAAAACGAATAGCAGCGAAAAGAAAATTCAGGTTAATAAAAGGTACATAATGCTTCTCTAACTAGAGAGGATACAAACTAACTGATATAATCCTATACCACACTGAAGCTTCCCAATTCAAGAGACCAATAAGGATGTAGAAATATTATTCATGCAAGTAATCCGTCCTTGTACATTCCTCTATGTTAGTTTATTCCACCCCATAAGAGGAAAAACAGTAAAAAATAAACACAGCTGTTCCCATCAGCTTTGAGTTCAAGGCTAATCGTGCTCTAAATCACGTAAAGAAAAAGTGTGGTTGCGGTGCAGTGTTCCAGGTGATGGAACACCTAGTTTTAATCAGATAATTCTGCGTATACCTTATGCGTAAAAATTTAAAGTAATACAGAATCAATAGTTCAAGTTATAGGCAACAATATAACATAGAAATTTCTTCTTAAATAATTAATTTTGTATAAGAAAAAAAATGTGGAAATATTCCTTCAAAATAAAGGGATTTAAATAATCTGCTAGGATTGAAAATTATCAATCTTCTTATGTAGTGCTGCTATCTATTATCAAAAAAGAGAGTTTAAAGAACATTTTAAGCCAAATTTCATCTATTTATCATAAAAGCAACAATTTGGAAACAATTTAAAGTTTGGAACACTGAAACGCAAAGGGTTAATAATGTGTTATTTGAAATAAATGCATCCTTTTATATATATATATAAAAGTGTGCAAGTGGTTATGAGTTGTAACCATAATCCATCTTCACCATATAATTTCCATTACTTAAACTTCAAATTTATTTTGCAAATATTACCAGGGTTTGCACAACTCCTTGAAACTCCTTAACTTCCAAAAAAAAAAAAAAAATTTTAAGGGCCCTTGAAACTCTTGGAATTTTGACTTGACTCCTTGAAAATCATGAATTACTCCTGGAATTTTTTCTTACCTTGATGCATTTATTTTTTTTATACAAAATTTCATAATTTTTTGAATTTTTTGTTTTAATATTTTAAAATTTTCTTTAAAATAGTCAAAAAACTTAATTCAGTATTTGTTTTTAATATTGCCACTAGATAGTGGCATGATCGATATTAAATTTTTTTGTACTCTTAACTGTGGACTTGTATAAACATTTTCAGGAACTAGTTCAGCTGCAATAATTTCATGATAACTCGATTTAGTAGTATTTAGATTTATGTAAAGTGAAATAAAGTGAAGTAATTACCAAACAAAAATAAATGTATTGCGTAATTAAGACCAGCAATTTTAATTGATTCTTTTTTTATTTGCCGCTGTTTTCCTTGTATTCTATAAAATTCTTTCAATATTAATTTATAAATATAAAATTTTTGAGTTAAAACATTTTCCATGTTTCCCTTGATGAAAATTATGTACAAATCAATTGGTAAAAATTTACCGTACGGTCACCTTTGGCGAAAATTTAAAAAAGTCGCCAAGGGTGACCGCACGGACAATTTCTGATCTGTAGAAATGACGGGAGGAAAAAAAAATGACGGAAATTGTAACAAATATTTCATACATTGTTGGTATCTAACAATATATTCAACTTATTTTACAAAATTAACAAAAAACGCAGATTTATAGATTTTAAACATCAATGGTAAAATAATAAAGTTGATATGTTAAATTATCCATAAAATTTTTTGATTAAATTTTATATTAATGAATTTACATTGTAAATATTCATGAGAAATTAATGACAAATAGGGTTGCCAAAATACTAGTTTGCCGTGTTTCCAATTAAAATGTTTGCTAAATTTAGCGCCAAAAAATGCGCCAAGTGTGATTGTGCAGTAAATATGATCCATTCAATTGAATCAGGATAAATTTGTTTATTAATAATATAAAGTTTGATATAAAAATTATTTAATATGCCTTTTGGAAAATGTCTTTTCAAAGACCAATGGACTCTTAAAACTATATCTAATAATTATATTTTTTTAAGTGTATTTAGATTTGAAAAGAAATTATCATACACACTTTTGAAATACTCAATAAATTAATAAACAGGAATCTTTTGTAAATATCTAAAAACTCTAAAATAACTCATTATTTTATATAATGTATAATCCTGTATTATCTAGAATGTGGATTATTTAAATAAAAATTTGCTGTTATAGCTGTAAATTCATTGAAGGCTTTTGAAATAATCATTAATGATTTTAATTTAAATAAAAAATCTCATTGATGTTTGCAATTATTTACATTTATTACTTACAGAAATGAATGAAAAATATTGTATGTATATATTTATATGCATATTTGGTTAAGAACTATTTTTAAAGTAAAATAAAAAAATTATTTAACATGAATGTCAATGCCTCCTGGAAAACTCCTGGAATTTGATTCTTAGAAATCTGTATGAACCCTGTATTACTTAATAATAATATTAAATAGAGAAGCTGTCATTTATTATTAAAAATTATTAGATAAAAAATTTGTGTTGTTAAAAAAAACCCATTAATTTTTGAAATTGTTTATAAAAGGAATTAAAAAAGTAATTCTTTTTATGGATTAATTTCCTTGAATTCCTTAATAAGCACATGAGAAATTTATTGAAAATTTTATGTCATTATAGAACCACATGTACAATATTGAAATTTCATTGAGTTGACTACAGATCCCATTAATGATGGAGTAAATTCTTATTATTTTCATTTACTACCACTAGAAAAAATTGTTAATAGAAAGTAATTTGCTTTTGCTACTTCCTTAAGTCTTTACTGAACACAAGTTTCCTGTGAACAATTTGATTCGATAGTTTAAATGATCTATTGATTGTGTCCAAGCTTTTTACATTATGTATTGAAGTTAAATATGCCAGCAATGTAATAATTAATAAAGCTCTTAATTTTGCTGCTGATTCCATTCAAAAGCATGTCATTTGATTAAAGAAATCAACCTAATGTATCAAGAAAACAAACACCTTAGATAATAGGTTGAGATTTTGGGCTACTTACAATTTATTCCATTTCTTTATGTTGATTTGTTTCTGTGGAATTTAAAATTTTCATCAAATATGTTCCTAAAATGCGTGCTTATTCAAATGCAGCTTTTATTTAAAAAATTATGATCAATTTTAAATTGAAAGGAAACAAATGAAATCAGCTTTTCAAAATGAATCTTACCAATGTCATGATTTTTATTTATTTTATAGGTACCTCCAGCTAAAAAAGTAAAATATTCAAATGATTCTGTATTAATGCAAGTATGTTACTTGTGTCTGAAAGAAGGGGCTGTATTTTGCTGTCCATCTTGCATGAAAGGGTTTCATTTGGAGTGTCTTGGTTTAATTAAGACGCCTACAAACTTCAAATGCAGTGATTGTCTTTCAGGTAATATTTCATTATATTGTGTGTGTGTTTTTTTTTAAGTGTTATTTTTGCTTTCTATTGTGTGGACATTATCTCTTCAGTGTTTTTAGTATTAACTCTTGTAATCCTTTATATTTTAATTTACAATATGCCATGTATGATTATAGACATTAGTTATTATTTTTTTATTTTTTAGTGAACAAATTTTCTTTTACTGATTTCAGGACAACTTTTTCATGCGTATTTAACTAGTGTAGTTTTAACAAAAATAATGCATGAAGTCTTTGTTAAAATCGAGGAAAAGTAGTTAGTCTTAATATTCTTCTCTTCAGATTACTCATCTAATAAAACTCATGGTTCTAATCTAAAAAATTATCTAGATGTTTTTTTATTGCATAAAAAATGTATGTTGTATATAAAGAATATCAAAACATTTGATCCTCCATCAAAAAATTACGATTCAACATAGATACTTTTGCATCAGCATTTAAATTAGATTTTAGACTTCAACTTAATTACTTAATCATTATAATAGTCAAATAAAAATAACTTACATAAAATTTAAGGAAAAAAATTGCAAATAAAAAATCATTATTTACTTCATTTCAAATGTATTAGTAAATTAATCTACAAGAAAAAATCTATATATTGCATGTAATTATAAATCCAACTTAAAATACATTTACATATTATATATGTATAAAATTATTTTGTGTACTAAATTTATATAGATAAATAATCCTAATTATTCACCCACAATTGCTGTTTTTTATCTACATGTATTATCATCAGAAGTCCAAAGACTAAACTCCAATAGATGTCTATTTTTAATCCACACATATCTATGAATTAACACTCAAGTTTACATCTATTATATGTTCATATTTGTCAACTAGCAAATATCTATTGAAAAGCCTTTCATGAATGTCCAATAGACATTTATTTACCATCCATGATGTCTACTGCATGTAGTGGATTTGTCGTTGTCATTCATTAGTTATACACCTGGTTGTCTGGATAGTTTTATGCAAGCTTAAAGTAACTCCTTATAGAAATCAGGAGTTTTTTCATGATGATAGAAACATACATAAAACCATTATATAGACCATTAAAAAAAAGAAACATGAATGTTCTATATTATGGTTATTTATCTTAGTCTTCACTGTGTATTGATTACTAATTTCTGTCAATAAGCATATAATAGTTTGTATAACTTTGAAATTTCATCATAAATGTTTATTACTCTGGTGGTAATAAGTTGTATCAATATCTCTGTATCAAATATTTGATTTAAATTCTTTTCCAAGTCAAATATTTCAATATAAAAAAATTGAGACTTCATTAGAATTGAACATTCAAATCCACATATCTTTAATTTTTTAAAAGAAATTCATTAAATTAAATCAATGTTTTATTTTTTAATTGAATATTTTTGTAATCCTCAATGAATAAATGTTTGCCTGTACAAAATTTAACTCACAATAACTTAACAGGCTTTTTCCTCTTAAATTATATCACTGTTTTATATGTTATGTATTATTTTAGAACTTAATATCTTAATTTTTTTGATGACTTTAATCGATGTATTGCTGAGAGTAATCCTATTAAACCTGTTCTTATTTTTGTATGATTAAACACTATGTGATCTTATTAAAATATTTTATGGAATATCAAGAAGTATGTAAGTTCTTATTTGTATGGCTCTGTTAAGAATATTTAATAAAAGGTGTCAACATTTTTGTTAATTTTCTAATTCAATGGTTAATATTTTTTTAAAATGTATAATCTGTTATTTCAAAACAAAGTGCTTGCATTAAAAGTTTCAATCCAAGTTTAAAATTGCTGAATTCTACATACCATTAGAAAAAGTTTAATCTATAAAAAGTTTCAAAATTAAGAAATATTTTCTATTTTAAATAATGTTCTTTAGCAAACCAATTTATGATGCGTTTAATTGGGAAGTGAGTTAACTTATCAGCTTAAGCAATCAATACTTTCTTTGTGAAAAAATGTTCTCCTTGTTTTGTGTGATACGTCTTGAATAACTTTTTCTAGTGCAGAAATTAATTATTTTCATGTAGTTTTCTAAAAGTCTATTTATATTTAACATACTTAATTGCTTATAATCCACTTTCAGATTAAAAAAGATTAAATTGTATATTGTTATTTCTTAATTTTTTGGTTGGGAAAGGCAATATGTAGTATCCACTTTAATGGTTTTCTTCAAAAAATGAATATTCATGTCGTATAGTATAAAGGTATAACTGTAAATGTCATTAAATTGAATCTTGTGCTGGTATGATTGTAATTCATATCACTTTGAACATATGAGTAATATGTTATGTAAATGCCTGGCTCCTAACATTTTCACCTTCCAGCACTACAAAAGCAAGGAAATGATATTACCTTATGCATTGGAGCACACAGTGGGTGTGCCATCATCACGAAATCATCTCCTTGTATTTCAGAAGCAGGGACCAAGCAGAAAACATTAGACTTAGTTTTCCACCCTCTCAAAGGCATTATTTCATATGTAGTACATTGATATTAGTTCATATATATATATATATATATATATATATATATATATATATATATATATATATATATATATATATATATATATATATATATATATATATATATATATTTAATGTGCCTCAGTTGCCATTAGTGAACATGATAGACTCAAACTCACCCCATTCAGTAAGCAAGAATGAACACCCTAACCAACCATGCTATTGTGACTTCAATGTGTGTGGGTAATATATTTTACAAAGAAAACTATTACCTTCATTATATGCTGTGTAAGCAATTCAAATGTTTTTTTGCATTTGCATGTTCTTGTATCGATTTTAAACATTTTTCAATTAAATTGAAATATTCATATTAACATGCATATCTTAAAAAAATGATATTATATGAATAAAATTTATTAAATGATTGGAATATTTAGGATAACAGTAAATAAAAATGTGTGTTTGCAATTTTCATTATTAAATTGACAATTATTTTTTGTATTCATTTAGTAAGATCTCAGACTTCTTTAAATTATGCGAATTTTAATTTCTTTTTAAATTTCAGATGGTAATACATGTTTTGGTTGTGGCAAAGTTGCTCATAGTGGTCTGAAAAAATGTGGACTTGCCGAATGTTTAAAGTTCTATCACCCAAGCTGCTTAGAAAATTTTGAATGTGCCAAATCTAAGAAAAATATATGTCCTCTACATATTTGTTTAACATGTTTCAAAGAAAATTCAAAAAATGGAATAGCACGTAGAGGTAATTAAATTATCAGTTTCTAGTATTTGAACAGTGAAATTTAAGTGTGATATTTGTAAAAATTAAATAGTTAGCAAAGCAAAATTATATTTGATTACATATTTAATTATCATACTGTAATGAAGATTTTAGTGTCATTTTGTTATTATTAATTTTTGTTCTACTAGTTCATACATTGTTTAGTTAGCAAGTTTTTAAAATTTAAATTTTGAAAATTTTCCAGAAACCTCTTATAAATTTTGTATTACTTCAATAAAGTGAATGTTATTTCATGTTAAAATTCTATTATTTGAAAAATAATATAAATGTAGTTGTCTAATTCCATTAGAAAGGTGACATTCATGAATTATATGTTCTCTTGTATACTTAGTTTATTTGTGTAGTATATATCTAAATGTTAAATCTGGAGATTTAGATGAACCATACTGGAATTTTTGATTTATACTTTTATATATAAGTTTATATATAAGTATAAGCTTTTATATATAAGTATAAGTTTGATGGGATAATTACTTATAGTGAAGACACTGTACCATGACCCATTATTCAGACATTTGAAGTAAGTTTTTACAATTTGCTGACTAGGTTGATTAAAATATCAATTTATAAATATGGACTTAAATTGTTAAGTTAGTTTAATATATTAATGTAATTTTTTCCCATTTACAGTATTTTTTAATTTAGTGCTTGATATTTAAAAGATGTTGATTATACTATTATACTAAAATAATTATAAAAAATAACTTTACCAGTTTGTTTGTCACATTTTCCATAAATACTTAATTTCTGACAACAAAATTGATATAATTTTAAGTTATGTGCCTCTTACTTACCATATTTTTCTGTATGTAAGCCCTTGTGGCATATTAGCTGCAAGGACTTTTTTGAGTGCAAGCAGAAAGCATTGGATAAGCTGCAACAGTGTATTATCTATGCTAATTTTTTTCTGTGAATAATCAAAAATAAATACTGATGATAGTATAGTGTCATAGAAAATAAAAAACATCCTGTAAGACTAGAAATATGAATTGTATATAAGAAAAACAGTTATTTTGGAAAATAGTTAATTGGATCCAATAGCGATGAAATGAGATGAAAGCACTTGCTAAGAAAGATAATTTTCAGATGATTCTAGTTAAATTTAATGATTTTTAGTTTCAATAACTTCTAAAACAATATTATATATATTTTAAAAATAAAATTTTTTATAAAAAAGAAAGGGATTATTTTCGAATAGTACATTGGATACGTGTTTTTGTATTGCACATGCTTTATTTTTCATATTGTTTTACTAGTTTTTTATATTTTTCTCTATTTAGTTAAACTTCTAGTTTGTCCAACTTGTCTGTGTAAAGATGTGCAAAGTAAAAACACTGGAGATTTAGATAGATGTATGCAGAAATTCTACTAAAATGATTCTAACACTCACAAATCACATGCATTGAAATGGCATTTATTAAAAGCTTTTTAAAATTAAAACCAGACATAGTGCGTAACAACAGCGATGAACTCAGCCATTTATTTACCTCACACATTCTGAAAGACATGTATAAGTGCACCTTATATAATAAGATTTTACACCCACTTACGATTACAGTTAAATTCAATATTTATTAAAAAATTACCCTAATGTTTACTCAACTGCCAATGCTCAGTTCCACGGTTGTATTGGATTTATAATAAATTAGATTTACAAATTTTTCAATTTTATCTTAACAAAGCTTTTGCAAGAGAAACTGCGAAATTGCTTTTTTAATTCACATATCTGAATACAAATAATTCATCATTTGAAAGTTCATGAATAAATTGATATTTAATACCTGTTATGTTTTGTTTTCACAAATTATTGGTTATTTTTTGAGAAAAATATTAATGCTTAGTTATTACAAAACTGTATTATTTATCACCTTCATATAAGTTTAACTCATTTATTACTCTTGAAAACCAAATTAAATCTTTGACTTCCAGTCAGAGCAATGAATTCGGATTTCATACTACTCTATGTAAAACATTTTTGCCTAGATGATTTGCATGTATAAGGAAGTCTCCAAAACACATGATATATCCACTAGTCGAATGTCAATTATTTAAATTACAAACCCGGTTAGCACCAGAAAAACTTAGTAAGTTATGATGTTGAATATTAGATTAATTTTATGATTTTTAGTTTGTAACATAATTTAGAATATCAACAACTATTCAATACTATTGTAGCCATTGTTAAACTGAAGCATGATGTTGGCAGATAACGCTATGACTGGTTTTGGTCTATTTGCAAAGAATGCTAGGCTTCCAATTAATATTCTGTAAGGATATTTTTTCATTATAACATTTCTTCAATTTCACCTGCCTTAACTTTTTCATGAAGTTGTGCTTTAAGTTCAATCCTTTGACACGTGCAATATTTTTTTTTATAAGTTTTAAACCAAAGAACTCTAAAAATTGAATATTATGATCCCACAGACAAATAATATATGAATTTAAGAAAATCTACATCCACCCATTTATCTGTGGGTGGTGGTCGCAAGGTGCAGCCAGCGCACGTCCAGGACCTTGAAACTTACTGAGTTAGTAGGGGAAAAAACTTACCTAGTTTCGTGCGCGCTTTCAATAAATGACGATTATTGCAAACTTTAGATAATTTGTATTTAAAATGCAGTATATTTTTTTTACAATATTTTACAAATTAAAGAGTAGGAAAAATGAAAAATTAAACATTTATATAATTTTGTTGCTATAAAAACACGATTTTTTTCACTTTCTGTCTCCTATTCCAATTTATTTGGGTTACTCGGGAAGGACCAGGTAAATTTATATCGATATTGTCTTCATCATCTGATTCTTCATCACTTTCCACCTGAAGAATATCATTAGCAGTGAATGGCAAATTTTCTTTGTCACTATCATCAACCGAGATTTCTGATTCTGGATCTGAAGGAAGTTCTTCTAATAAAGCCAATGCCTCAGCTATTCCTAGCCCTTTGCGAGGCATTTTTTATTTGAACAGTAGAAAAAAATATTTACCCGCAGTTAAAATATATTGCTATTAATTATTTTAAATTTAAATAAAACTTTTACATAAATACTATTTTTGATATTTATATATATATATTTACATTAAATTTAAAACACACAAAATATTACTAAATAAAAATTTCCGTACTAGCCTGGGAGCAAACGCAACATTCAACTCAAAGAAAAATCTGAAACTGAGAAGTTTTCGAAACAGAAATAGCAAAAGCACGTGTTCACTGGCGATATAAAGTCCACATGCTATTTACAAGTAAAATGACCCTATGATTCAAATCCCCCACCCCTACACTCCTAAATACTCTAATTCCCAGTCATAAATACTCCGTCCTTTGACAACCGGTGAGCGCCGGCCATGCTTATATAGTTTGCTCTTCATGTAAGTCATGTGTTCTAGCTGCGGGCTGATTTCGTGGTACAACCACCAGGAATTTTTCTCAAAAAAGGAAAGTTTTTTACGTATCTAGTTCAAATTACTGCTGCATTTATATTCTTTATGAAAGACATGACGATATATTAAGAAAAAATTTCTAATATTTATCATTATTTATATTAAAAAAGTATGTTATTTTGTGTTAAAAATGAACATTAAATAACGCCATATTGGAAGGAGTCCGACCTGAAATTTATAGGTGCTGCCATCTGTTAGTGTTATTTAAAAGTAAAAGATATGAAATCTATAAAATTTAAGTGAAAAATCGTGAAAAGGAATTAAGAAAAAATCGAAAATTGGTGGTTTCATGGTGTGACCACCACGCGTTAAAGGGTTAAGAAGCAAGTTAACAAAGTTTTCAGGTAACTCAGCAACCCTTATAGTCAATCTTTCAATATAAGTTTGCTATTTGAAGAAAATTTGATTTATTGATTCTCTCGAAATTAACTCCTAATAGCTGTTTAACGGCCTAATTCGATAATTTCTACCTTAGTTTTCAAGATGCCTATAGTTTCCTACATAACATTTTGAGTTTTTCCAAATACAGCAATGTCATTTACATATACAAATAATACAATATTATTTCATTTATGTACACAGGTATATTTCAACATTTTAAAGTTTGAAATTTTCAAAATATTATCTAATTCACAATTACTTTCATACCATGTTGGCGAAGGCCGTAAATAGCCTTTATTAGCAAGCATGCTTTACTTTCATGATCTTTTCTTCATCTATATTGGGTTTGTCTGATATAGGGTGCTTCTGCTTAAAAGCATTTTATACCAAGTGCAGCAAACTCAATTAATCCCTATTCCACTTTTTGGAGTCATCTATTTTGTGTATAAAGTCTGACAATCCCTCAATAGAATTTAGACATAACTCTTAAGAATCAGGACTGCCTAAAGTAGTTAATTGAATAAGGACAATTGCATCAGACTCATATATTGCACATATTTCCTGCACTTTGGTTCTTGTTGAAAGCCCCATTTTATGAAGGTGTTTTTTAAAATAATAGTACCCAGTGATAAAGCCCACAACTGTATCTTCAATCTTTGGAATTGATTTTTACAGATGAACTGTTAATCATACTTTTAGCATGTTTTTGTCCTGCAGTATTATTCCAAACTTAGTGCATTTCCTATTTTGCCCACTTAAAGGTGACTTTTGCAATCATTAAATTGATGCCACAAAAGAGCTCCATTCTTATTTGTTTGAAAGAGGACCCCTATTTTACAAGTTCATCAGCTCTTTCATTTCCTTCAATACTCATGTGTCCTGCCAACCAGATGAGAATCTTATTCCAGGTCGCCAGTTCTCTTAGAAGACTTCTTCATTCTAAAACAATTTTTGATTTAATTTGGAATGAATTAAGAGCCATTAAGGTTGCTTGACTGTCACTAAAAATAAGAATATGCTTAGCATAGTAGCCTTTTCTTATATTTATCTGTAAACAGTAGGTGATAGCAAGAACCTAAGCCTGAAAAACTGTGGCATACTTCTCTCACGGCCACTAAATAAGTTGGCACTCAGTGATACACCACTAACTCCCTGTCCTGAAAGGTTGCTTTTCTTTTATCCATATTCTCTTTGTTATTGTGTATAATATATAATTGTTACATATCCTCCATGTTTAGCGAGTGCTAGACTAAGTCCATGAGATCCTTCAAAATGTCCAAAAACATTTAAAGGATTTCTAATTAAGTCATCGCAGGAGAGTTGACAATCTAAAATGTGCTCCGAGGAAGCATTTTCTGAAGCACAGGTCCATCAGTATACCTGATTATATCATGTTTAATGTTAATCATGTTGTTATTCCATTCTTCTCTGGTAGGAAAGACTACCCTGAGAGAAAGGTCAGTCAAACGTGTAAATTTTCTCCATGGTGTCAGAGGGCATGAGGAGAGTAGGATAATAGATTCTTTTTTTAGTTATACTGATAATACCTTTAGTTGTAGGTTTGTCAAAATATTAATTTTGCAACTTTATTTTGTATGCATTTATTGTGGCAATACTGCAAATGAAGATGTCCAAAGGAGTCGGGTCCAAAATGTCTCCAGTGATCTGCTATGTGAGGTGGACATTGCACCTGTGATGCACAAGCAGCCCAGTCTTTGCAGATTTCCTAACTTGTCCTTCACAGTTTTCTGTTTCATTTTGCATAACCAAATTACAAAAGCATATGTAATAATATGTCTGACAATAGCTGTGTACATCCAAAACATTATTTTTCATTGTAAGCTCCAGTTTTTGCCAGCCGAATGGTTAGCGCTCTTGCCTTCGGTTCAACAGTTTGTGGGTTCGAATCCCACCTTGGGCATGGAGGTTTGTAGTGGTTCGGAATCCACTTTTAACCGTAGGTCCCGGTCTAATTAGCCCTCGTGCGCAAAAAATAACCGTTGAGCGACAAACAAACAGTTTTTGCCAAGCATGATGTGCCTACACATCATGTTACATTTTTTTGCTTGATTAATTTGTGCTTTATTCCTGGTGAGTTTTCTGGCAAGCATCAAGCCTAAGTACTGCACCTCAGAGGTAGCATTGATTTGAACATCAAAAGGTTTGTGAATGAATATCTCTTTTTATTTCGCAAGTGAATGGTTCCAGATTAGCCTTCTGTGGATTTACATCCAGATTCATCTCACTGCACCAATTGCTTATGTAGTTTAGAGTATTTTGCTTAAGCTCACTGGTTATGCTAAAATCTTTACAGAATGAGCATGACAATAACTGTACATCCTTGAGTATAGTAACTTATAATGTTTAGATGTTTTGTTAGATTATTTACTATCAAATTCCTAAGTAATGGCAATAAAACACCTTGTAGACAGCCTGTAATGGTCTTTTTAAATGTATCATTGAAGATGTTAATTTGAATACCTATCTGAAAGCAGAGTCTTAATCCATAAACATTGTTTCATTAATTCCTGTGTCCCTTAGGGCAGTAAGGATAGATAGATTAGAAGTATTGCCAAAAGCAACCTGTATGTCAAGGTAAGTAGCTAAAGCCATCTTCTTTCTGTCCAAGGTGTCTTCAATTTGAAATACTAGCTGGTGTAAAGCTGTCTAGATTTTCCATGTTGGTAGGTTTGCGCAAGGGACTGCTACTATTCAAGTATTCTCTAAAATGGTTATCAATAATTTTCTTCATAATTTTAAGAAAAAAAGAAGCAGAACTGATTGGTTTAAATGACTTAGCCTGGTCATAGTTATTTTTTCCAGGCTTAAGAAAGAAAACTACTATAGTCTTTTGCCACATCTTTGGATGCATTATAGTGCTAGATTAGTTCTATATTATCTGATCAGTCTAGAATAATAAGATCTGTAGCTCTCTGGAATAAAATAGGCATAATTCCATCAGGTCGAGTGTTTTTGAGTGGTTTGAAGGTGGAGAGAGAGCCCATAGAACTTTATCATGTTTGATGATATCGTTAGCATGGGCGTAATGATTTCAATGGACTCTTTTTACTGAGTCTATGAAATGACACCCCTCATTGCTATTAATATTTGTGGTTTTCGTAAAGTGAGTTTTGGTCAAAATTTCCATAATCCCATTTCCAGTGCTAGCAAAATTATCATCCTTATCATTTAAAGTGCCAATCAAGATTGGTCCATCCCTTCTAACAATTCTTTGGAGTCTAGTTCCTTCAGAGATAAAATCTGCTTCTTCTCAGAACTTCCTCCAAGACTCTTATTTGCTTTTTCTAACAAGTTTGTTATAGCTGGTGAGGGCTTTTTTGTAACTGTCCCATTCCCCATTTTTGTTTGCCTTCTTGAAATATACCTTTTGATTTCTGAAGATCTGTTTCATCACTGACATTGTGCTTTTGCTCTCTTAAAATGGATTGGACAGTTATATGAATCTAAGAACTTACTCTACAAGATTTCTGTTGTAATTTCTAGATCATAGTTCGCTCTAATATGCCCCTCCCCTCAGACAGTCTTTCGATGTCCCCTTGGAATTTCTTTCAGTTTATCCTTATGGGGTCTCTGAAACTACAATGGCGATTTGTATTAGAGTTAATCTTAAAATGAATGTTTTGGTGATCTTAACTTCAAGGTCTCCCACCAGCTTTCCATTTTGTGATATTTTTACTGATAAACAATGTTACTAGAGTAATGTCAATTGCGTCAGAGCAGCTAGAAGTCATAAAAGTTGGGTCATTGCCCTTATTTAGAATGTCTAAATCATGATTTTGAATAAATTCTAAAAGGCACTCACCTCATGTTTGTGTTTGCACTGCCCCAAACAACAGGATGAGCATTGCAGTCTAGTTTGAGAATTGCCTGCAATCTGTTTTCTAAACAATTTTTTGCAATGATTGGTCAGGTGGAGTCTTCTCTTCATAAGAAGGTATACAGATCCAAAATCAATTTCTTTGTCTCTTTCCTCAATGTTGTTGGTGCAGCATGTCCATTTTTGGACCTTGCACCTAAACCAACCACCAACCAAACAACTTTCCTCAATGTTGAGTCTTAACTTTCACTACTGTTAGATCCTTATGACTGTCCTCAGTTAGGAATTCCCTGCTGAGGTTAGTTGTACCACTTCTACTGCTGTGGATGTTGGCTTGTAGTACCTTCACCTCATCATTTTTGATGGCTTTATCAAGGATTTTGGATCATACTTGATGAAGTTCAATATAAAATTTAAATTCTCCTCTAACTTAGGGAAACACAGGATAAGCTAGCCAAATGGATAATTCTTTATGTGAAAGGTGTTCCATTTTATTGAATAAAGCTCATCATTCTGTGCATCTATTTTCCTAAAGACCTGTTTAGGCTCCATCTCAAAACAGACCTTTGGCAGTTTAGCAATTATTTTGGTGATTCTGACAAGTTTCTTTGCCTCACACACCAAAAGAGTTTGCTTCTTCTATGGGTTTATTTCAACAACAATTTGGTCCAAACACTTAGAAGTCTCCAAATCTGCACAGTTGATAATAAATGCCCCATTTTCTAGTATGCTGGAAAGAAATGTAGAGATAAAACCTTTCTTATTTCTTGAAATTTTTACTAGTTATAGATGTAAGGTCTGAGGCCTATTCTTTTGATAACTTCTTCTCAGGATGTCCTTCAATGATTGCAGCCATCTTAACCACCATCAAGGTTTCTTTGTTGGTCAAACCTTCAGGTCTATCCTTTTTGGCAGTCTTAGAAGCTGTACCTTGCTCTATCCTTTGATTTGACCAGTTCTCACCTTTCTTCTTGGGCTTCTTTGGACATCTTCTGTTGAGTCATTTTCTTTTTTTTAAGGTCCTGACAGTCTTCTTTAGTTTAATCCTTTCCAGAGAAGCAATCATGTCACTAATGACTATCTGCTCCTCTTGAGATGAAGATTGTGTTGAGGTCATTTCTATCTCTTTTAATGAGGGATCCATTTCTCTTCCTTTGTTTTCCTTGATTTTCTTTTCTTTAACAGAAAGGTCTATTTCAGAGGCTTTGTCTGCAATAGCAGAACTGAGAGCGCTGTTTTTTCATTCATAAATTAACTCAAACAGCATCTCGGGTAATAAGTCCACCCAGTATTGCCCGAGATGCTGGGTAAGGCTATTACTCTAAAGCAGGGGCAGCCAACCTACGGCTTGCGAGCCACATATGGCTCTCGATAAATGTACTTGAGAGAAGATCGGGCTCTACAGTTAAAATATAAGTTGACACTGGTTACTAAATTTATAAAATTTTTAACAGTATCGAAGTATCCTGAATTAAAAAAGGCTGCTTTTCAAACTATTTCAATATTCGGAACAACATACTATGTGAATCATTTTATTCTTCTTTAACCTTATTTTTATATTTTCAATAAAATACACTCATCTACTACCTATTACTTTTGATTTTGGAGATTGGTCTACAAGTTCCATACATCCCTCATTTTCATGATTTTCAGTTCTTCATTCATAGCCTTATTCCAATTTTCTCTCTGTTGATATATGAATTTCATAGAAAGATTTGGGTTATTTGACATTATTGATTTTATGATCAGATATATAATCTAAAATATCATCAGTAACATTACAATCTTTAGGCGTATAAATTTCCTTTTTGTTTATATTTTTATCAGAATTTACATCAACTTCAACACAATTTTGGATTTAAAATTAAATTTATTTTATTCAAACAAAATTCTATTACAATACCTTTCTATTATTAATAACATTTCATTACTGTTTGGAGGGTAATAATAAATATCAATTATATCACTTAATTTTCTAGGGTTTACAGATCTCATCCATTGTGAAAAATCTATTTAGGTAAACTTTTAAACATATTAACTTAGGAGAAATTTCAGTTTCATCCTCATCACTAAATTCTATATTTGGTTTTGGATTTAAGTGATGTCTTACAGTTTTATAATCTATTTTCACCAAATAGAGTTTCAAAAGTATTTTTGATTTTGTCTAACTTATTGTGTAAGATTTCTACTATTCTGTGTTATTTTTTGGTATCCAAATTTTATTCACCTTTCCCTGAATTAATAATTCTGCCATAATACCAACCTTCACTATTGGTTGTAACTTATTTTTATGAATCTTAAGGAGATATGGACATTAGCCAAACAACCAAATATTTTTAAATGTTTAACTGATGGTTTAAATATATACCAAAGTTCATTAGGTGATTTTCCTTCCATGAACTTGTTTTCAGTGCAATTTTTGAGCTTGAACTACTGCCCAAAATTGAGGGTAAAGACTTTTGTCCTGTAACATAGCTCTAACTGCACTTGCCGAGCTGGCAGATGAATGGTTAGCGCTCTTGCCTTCGGTTCAACAGTTCGTGGGTTCGAATCCCACCTTGGGCATTGATGTTTGTAGTGGTTCGGAATCCACTGTAAACCGTAAGTCCCGGTCTAATTAGCCCTCGTGTGCAAAAAATGACCGTTGAGCGACAAACAAACCAAACTCTAACTGCACTTATTGCTTTGGCATTAGACTACCTCGTTTTGTTCAGGTGTACGTGAAGATGTGCATTCTATCCTAATTCTTAATTCCTTTAAATAATTTCCATATTTTTTGTGAGTAAATTCGAGTTCTTTATCAATTTTAACATACTTTAATTTAGCATGTTGTTTTTCTGATTTAACCTTAAACTGTTTGAAACATTCAACTACACCCTATAAATATTTTAGGTTGAAAACTTCAACTTTCCTAGAATTATCAACAATAGAGGAGAAACATTTATTACTTTTTAAATAATTAATTGGAGAAAGTCTCCATAAGTCTATTCAACCTTTTACTGAAACATTTATACATTATTTATTACATCTTTGACAAACTTCTCGTTTCAGGGAAATTCTTTTTGATTTTGAATTTTTACAAACCTTACATGTTTTAATTTTATTGTCAAAACCTTTTAAATTTTCAATTCCTTTAATGGAATTATTATTACTCATTTCATCAATGAAATGTACATTTATGTGACAAAATCTGCAGTGAACCAGTTCTAAATTTAAACTTGAATCTTTCAACACATAGAATTTTTCAATTCTAGGTGCAGTCATAAAGTATCGTTTATGCTTATAAACTACCATCTTATTATTAGACCGAAGAATTTTAAAGCCTGCTATCTCTAGATTGTTGCCACATATTAAATTTTTATGTAAGTTTGGTGCATAGAGAAGGTTATTTAAGGTAAAATTGACCTTAACTGTAATGTCTCAATAAATTACATCTATATTACCTACACCCAAGATTTTTGATACACTGTTTTTGTCTCTAACTAGAACTTTTGAGGGTATCAAAGATTTGAAGTTCTTGAACTACTCCTTGTTGCAAAAATGAGATGTTGAGTCAGTATCTACCAGGAATTCCCAACTTTCAACACTTTGTTATGCATTTGAATAAGCACTTTGTTCAGCATATTCTACATCATGGGTTCCCAAACTTTTTCTTCTCGTGGACCACTTTCAAAGTTATATTGTTTTCAGTAGACTGCTGCTACATTTCTACTATATTCCCAAAACTCCTAAAAATATCACCATAAATTGGCGATGTTAAGAAGAAAAAAAATAGCACATTTTCTTGTGTTCTATTTATTAAAACAATACTTGAAATATGCAAAATTAAAATTAAATTACAATTAAAATATACAAAATTATAAACACTTATTACAATGTACAATAAAAATATTTATAACAAATAAGCAGATACTTACTTTTTCCGGCACTGCAAACACTGACATTGATTTACTCACAGTCATGCTTTTATTTTCAAAATCCTGGAAACAAATGAGTAATGTTTTGTTCTCGGCATTCATATTTATACTAATGTAGATTGCAAGCACAGTGCAAGTCATATTTCATCCCTTTGCAGGTCTACACAAGTATCTCGGGCACATGGGCGGCACTTTGCAATTCTCAATATGTGGTGTACACTTGTATTATTATCTACTGTTCTATTCAATTTTGCGTTTGAATTGAGTTTCAAATATTTTTGAGTACTTACCTAGTGAAGGATGCTACTTGTCTACGTTGATAAGTAAATCCAAATTTTTCTTCTATGAAAACCAGAAAATTTTTGTGGACCCCCACTTACAAATTGTGAACCCCTGTTTTCTTTTCACGTCTATATAGACCCTGTGTGGTCTCCTATGGACCACTGGGGGTCCACCTGGACCACTTTGGGAACCTATGTTCTACACATCTTCCAGTTCACTGTAGAGGTTTTCTGAAGCATGTGTTTTTTTTCTGCCTTTCTTGTCTCTGTCAAGAAAAATTTTTCCAGAAACAATGTCCTATTTTCCTCTAGTAATTGTATGGCCCCAAAAAAGTTTGCTTTTACTTTTCTAATTTTGGATCCATCTCACTCTGATGTTTACACTTTCAGACAATTTTCTGTTTGAAGATGATTCTTTATTTATATCTTATCTACTCTTTTTGGATCTTGAAGCCTACGATACATCTCCATCTATGTTGATTAAATTTCAATCCTTTTTTCTTTAGTTTTATTCAGTTAGACTTGCTAATAAATTGCCTTTCAACATTATTCAAATTTCTTTATTTTCAAAAAATCTTTATTTTCTAGTTGGTACAGAAGTTGAGCAAGATTTTCAAGTTAAGGTGGCAATCTTCTAATTAACTCAAAACGAACTAGAAATTTCAGAATTTACTTGATTCTTTTCTGTAATTCTTTTACAAAATATTCCAATCGTCTCTTCCTTGGGATGAAGTGTCAAATCAAAAAATTTGTCTACCAGCAATGCCAGTCAGTCTCTTTAACTTGGTTTGAAATTTTCTTTCATAATTTCCCATGCCTTTTTTCATCTTCAGTTTCAGCGATTAGAGTTTGAAATTTTTTTTCTATACCTTAATAGATCATAGTATATGCTATTGTTGTGTGCTATTTATATGACCTATATTTTTTTGATTTATATTGATTATCTTTTTCACATGAATCCTCAATGTATGTTCCATTCATAAATTCCCACGAGTGTCTGGCCATTAAAGCTATTTTCCTGTCAATTTTCCAGGACTGATAATTGTTTCCATT